>JAOEJI010301662.1:0-11532 GCA_025448255.1 Umimayanthus chanpuru | reverse complement strand
TGTTTGTGTGTGTGTGTGTGTGTGTGTGTGTTTGGGGGGGGGAGTTTGATTATAAAAGAGATCTTAAGTCTGTTTTAACTGTGGACTCTTAGTTTGAACAATGGCACTTGAATATTTTAAAACTAAATCAATTTTTTTGTCCACTGTTATCACAAGATATGATTTAGCAAGCACATCTCTAAAATGGAGACTTGTATTTAAATTGGAGTAAACATTGCTAGAGGGTGTTTATTCTAAAAAAATTAGAGTTTTACTTAATTGTAAAGTGTCTGCTGCATTAGCAGAAGTTTGCCTTGCTGAATGTACATTCACATAAGTAATGTAGGAATATCAACAGGTTTTGAAACCTGTTTCTTTGTTAATTTCTCAGTCAAGAGGAAAGAAGAAGCCCCTGTCAGAACAGCTAAAATACTGCAGCAGCATCTTGAAGGATATGTTTTCTAAAAAGCACTATGTAAGTATAATTTTATAATCATTTTCAGGTGATATTATTTTTATATTTTGGGAAACTTGCATTAAGTCTTACAGTTGCATTACAACTTACATTATATTATGGTGTAGAGTATCCTTATCTCGTTTACTGTGTTTCAGTTTGGGCATTAATCCATTCCTCTAACCTAAATCGTATTGTACTACTTCAGAAAAAAGTCATTAGAATAGTTTCAGGAAGTGCAGCTGATGCTCATACTGAACCTATGTTTAAGCAGCTGAAAATTCTGAATTTCTTAGACATCTTTTGATTTCTAGTGGGAAAGTTAATGTTCTTATTCAAGAAAGGACTTCTCCCTACAGCTTTCAATGATTTGTTTTTGCTTAGAAACCAGATTCATTCATACATTACGAGAAACCCTAATGCCTTCTACATATTTTCTTGCCGAACAAATATCAGGCAATTTGCAATGTGTTGTCAAGTACCTAAAGTGTTTAACTCTCTGAATTCTTTAAATCTAATTTAAGATTGATTTTGCTAAGATGAGCTGCTCTGCACTTTGCTGTTGTACTGTCCCTGTTTTTTTTCCTTCAGTGTGCTTGTTTTGTATATTCTTACATAAACATTCAAAATCGTGATGTGTCTGTACGTCTAAATAAATTAATCCAATTCTAGCAGATGAGGAACCCATAACCTATACTTGCATAGGGATAGGTCAGTGCCCAAACTTGTAAGCGTTTAGTGTTTCTTTATGAGCCTCCTCGCCTAGTGTTTTCATGTATGTATGTATGTATCTGACTGCTGTCCCTTTATTTATAATTATGTAATATATTTATCGATTACAAAATGATTTTTAGTTACTGTAAACCGTATGAAGCATAGGCAAATAGATAAATAAATAAATCGACTGAACTTAACTTTCCAAAGCAGGGCAGGATGTGTTTCACAAAGCAATTTTGTTTTAATATGTTATTTTAATAGGGTGCCCATGTCACAGTGATTTTCAGTGGGGCCCAAAATTCTTAAATGTAAATGGGATAAATTGTAGGCCAGAAAAAATCCTTGCTTTGCGCCCTGCATTTAAAAATATACATCTTTAGTTGAATAATTTGTTTATCATTTTCTGCTTGCCTGTGTGTTCTTACAAGAGAAATGATTGTCTCGTCAGAGTTACTCATGGCCTTTTTACAAGGCAGTGGATGCTGATGCTCTTGGCCTGCATGACTATCATGACATCATCAAACAGCCTATGGACATGGGGCTCATCAAGGTTAGTGTCTGTCCAACGTCAGTGGGGCTGTCGTTTGAAGATTTGGGAGTTACTGGGAGTCATCTGCAATAGGACTGGGTCCAGTCTCCTTGTTCATTCATTCAGTCAGTCAGTTGGTCAGTCAAAGGTGTTTATTGGCCTTCTAACTGTTGTTTTCATAGTCAAATCATTGTACCAAAGAGAAAACATATTCTTTCATATGCCTCCAGAAAAATTTTGGAATTATATTTTCTTCAGAAAAATTCCTAAAAATAGTCCTGGAATTTTATATTGACACCTGTAGGATTCCTGGAAAATTGAACTAAAGTTCAAGTCTTCAGAATTTGTTAGTAAAAATGTGTCCATGTCTCGAGATATGATGTATAATCAGTGTGTCTGCAGATGAACAGTACTTCTTCTCCCCAATGGCTGTGCCTCCTGTCCCAGCCAGAAAAGTTACTTTACGTAAGATGATATAATTATAGTGACAGGCTCAGCTTTCCTGATAAATTTCTGTACAACTGTATAGACAATGTTTGTGCCATTATACTACACATGTACAGGTGGAATAAGGAGGTGTTCTTATTAAATTACCTATTGTTTGATTGATTGCAGGTCAAAATGGAAAAAAGAGAGTACAATTCCCCAGCAGAGTTTGCATCGGATGTCCGGTTGATGTTTAGTAATTGCTACAGGTACAACCCTCCTGATCACGATGTTGTCAACATGGCTCGACAGCTGCAGGTCAGTGTACACTTGACTGCTATCATCAATAGAAGCAGAAATAAGAGTGCCTTGGGTAGCTTATTTTTTTGCTGACAGATGTTTGGAAAATCAGTTTTTCTCTACTGAAATTTAAGTGGCTTAACTATGAGTTTTTGATCTGTTGTGTTTGAAAACACATCAAGTTTTCAGTACTATTCTTTAAGGTAAAAATATCAAGTTTAAAGGTTTTTGTTTTCTATTCCTTGACTGTACCAATCTTTTAAACAGGACGTGTTTGAGATGAAGTTTGCTAAAATGCCTGAGGAGCCTGAACCTATACTACCACCGTCGCCAACCCCTCCTCCTGAACCTGAACCCACACAGTCATCAGAGGAGTCATCAGAATCAGCTCCTGAAGACAAGGAGGCTGAACGGCAGGAGAAGCTAACACAGCTACAGCAGCAGGTACTGATCGTTTTCTGTCTTCTCTTTACACATCAATGCAAAATAAGTTGTTTGTTTATGAGAATTTAGCCAACTGATCACACATGGCAAAATCTCTTACATAAAGTACAAAAGTCTTCCAACTTACCAGTATATTGATAGCGAAAGAGAATCAAGCAATGAATACACAGTTTTCGCAATCTTGGACACCTGCATTTCCTATTTCTACCGGCTTTAGGCCCCACCTGTTGACATATCATACATGTGTTTTGTTTGACCATACTTGAAAGCAAAATATTTTTCTAGGATTCGCTAGATTTATTTAAGGAACTGAAGTTTTTAGTTAAGAAATTTTTAACTGGAAGCTATTTGGAAGGTTAACCAAGGCAAGAAATGATAAATTATGTTTAGTTGAACATTATGTTTCACTTATGAACCTGTTCAAATATTGACGAAATTTATTTATTTATTTATTATTTTATTTATTTATTTATTTTTTTGATACTAGATGAGTAAAAATGAACATAATTTATACAACCACACACTTTGCACCCAGGAAACCAACAATCTTCTCACCTTTGATGTGAAAGAATGTGATTACTCAAACATGTAGTGTGTATACATGAATGGTGAACTTAGAGCTCTCTTCATCTCAATTTCAGTTGATTTCAGTGCATGAGCAGCTGAGCCAACTGACAGGTGAGACTGTACTTGTGAACAAGACCAAGAAGAAACCTCCAAAGAAAGCTAAGAAAGAAACTGTGGCACCACCAGCAGCAACAAGTACCAAGACTCCTAAAGCTCAGTCTGCCTCGAAAAGCAAGGCAACCAAATCTCAACCAAAAACTGAAAGCAAACCCAAGAAACAGAGTGCATCAAAACGATCAGCTAATAGCAAGTATGCTCCATGCTTCAGTTGTTTTAACTAATCTTACAAACGTCGAACTTGTACATGTGTAATTTTTTGGAATTGGTATTTTGAAATTTGGACACAACATAATTATATCACAGCTGTTCTGTCTTTATTCTATTCTGAGCATGGGAAGCTAAGGAATGATTTTGGATTTTGAAAACTGTTAGAAATTTCTTCTGTGTTTGGTTGTTATGTCTCACCCATTGACTGCAATGCAAGTAAAGTTCTAAATTCCACTGGGATGTCTGCATCAAGTAATATTTGGCCAAACTAGAGCACTTTCTGTCTGTGTTCCCAACCGGGTAGTTCTGTCCTTAAGCAGGGCCAGTCTGGCTGGAGCAACTTCTGATATTTATAATGTGCTATTTGAGAACTGACTTGTGAGGCTAGCCAGAATCAGCAGATGAAAAGTGCCCTGAAATTCCAGGTTCAGTTATATTCAATAGCCTCTGATAATTGGGAATGTTTTATTAATAATTTGGTTTGGATGGAACAGTTATTATTTCTGTAAATCTAATTTGCAACAATTTTGTGTTCTAGAATTGCTGCCAAGAAGAAAACAATAGAACCTGACAGTGATGATGAGTTTTCAGCCAAGCCGATGACTTATGATGAGAAGCGACAGCTCAGCTTAGATATCAATAAATTACCAGGTTCGTTTTGTGTTGTGAACTTTGGTTAAAAATGTGTCTTAAATTTTCTAATTTGTGGCCTTGAGAAAGTCTTAAAAGGTGCTCATGAACTGCAGGAACCCTGTGGTAAAATAATTTAGTCTGATTTTCTCTTCTTTTGTTGCAGGGGATAAACTTGGCAGAGTTGTTCACATTATTCAATCGAGAGAACCTGGGCTTCGGGACTCCAATCCTGATGAAATTGAAATAGACTTTGAAACACTGAAACCTTCAACATTAAGGGAATTGGAAAAATATGTGCAGTCTTGTCTGAGAAAAAAACATAAACCAGTGGTGAAAAAGGCAAAGAATGCAGAGGAGAGAGAGCAAGAACAAGCTCGCAAGAAAGAAGAATTAGAACGAAGACTGCAGGTAACATTAGACTATAAGATAAAAAGTGTTGGTATGATGCTTTGTTGTAGTGCTTGAATGGTCTGTAAATGTTAGGTAGTGGGGTATGCACAACGATTGGCTTTACTGGTTGTGTATGTAGTTGATGTTTTTCAGCTGGTGTGCTGACGTTGGACCTTGCATTTTTTCTTACCAAGGATGTCAGTGGAAAGCTGGGAGGAGCAGTGCAGACCAAGAAACAACAGAAAAAAGGTTGGTATGGACTTCTTGATCAGCTATCAGCTTGGGGGTTAATTTTAGGACAGATAATACTGTTACTTTGGTTGGTCCAATGTAAAATTGATGCCTCCACAGTTGCTATACTGGTGTAATCTCAGATTGTGTTGTGCAAGTGTTAGAGGAAACTAGTGCAGCATACTCAGTGACAGCAATCAGTGGCTTTTGGTTCAGTCACAGTAGCTGCTTAAACTTTGCTTCGTGCATATTTTCTCTTTTCTTTGAAAAGAAAAGAAAAGTCATATGAGAGTTTGGGCTGGTCACATTCTCATTTTGGATGGTGGCTGTTCGTTGACCATATCTTATTTTAGCCTTGGCTCCTTGCACCTGGAAAGTGAGAGACTGAGGCATAATATGCCCCCCGGATTGATGTTACAAGGATAGATTATTTGAGTTGTGGCATTAGTTGTGTTGCCAGTTGGTATGCTGAACCTTTTGTACAGGCAGACAGTTTTGGAAATTTATTTCATAAAGTTATTACTTGCTGCATTGTGTAGTTTCAGAATATTTCCATCCATGGAGGAAATTTTGGATGCTACCCCTTCCCCCTTCCAGGAATTTCCATTTTGAACTCATAAATTATATCGTTTTGACAAATTTGGCCTTTGAGACCCCCTCCCCCATTAATTTCCAATTTTCTCAGTGTTGGTATGACTAGTGCACATTTGGCAGTCAGCCAGTTAATCTGTCTTGCAAAACTTCATGAAAATTTTGTGAAATCATTTTTCAATTCAGAAAATGTCTGAGCTTAACTTAAATACAAGCAACTAAAAATAAATTTGATATTGATTTTCAACAACTGGCCCAAAACTTCGGACATTCTTTATTTTGCAGTATTAAAATTGTTTTTTTACTGGATCATTCTTAAATGTAGTTTTAAAAGAAAATACAGAATTTCATAAGCTATGCTGTTCTCCTCAGACTCTCAAGCTATTCTGGATGTTGTCGGCAATGACACTCGCCCATCAAGACTGAGTGAAAGCAGTAGCAGTAGTGGAAGTGGCTCAAGCAGCAGTTCAGACTCTGATTCTAGTTCGGGTTCATCTAGTTCTGGAAGCAGCTCTGATTCTGAATCAGGTAGTGATACGTGAAAATCAGAGTGTGACCTAATTTAGTGTAAAGTAACAGTAGGTCCTCTGCCAACCAGGTACCAATAGGATACAAATGTAGAAACAATGGACAGGAAAAGCACAGACAAGGGAACGACAAGTGCCATTAATATTATTTTACTAGTCTTGTTTGATCCACTCTCACTTTGTGTTACATTTGTTTGTATCACATATGGACGAGACTAGAACACTCAAATTAATAAATTATTAATAAATTTTTATAAAGTTCTTCAAGTACTCAATCACTTGTGAGAACAAGCGTGCTAAATACTTCATTGTATAATTTGCAAATATCATGTTATCAAATGTGAAGGGATGTGAAAGGACAAATAAAATTAACCTTTCTGTTCTTGGTTCTCTAAATGATTACCAATACAGTTTTGATATCAGCTCAATAACATTACATCTTACATTTTCATTGCTACACAATCCTTGAGGTTTTATTTGTGGCTACTGCTAGTCATACACTGTGCACAACAGGTAGATGGACATGCAACCAATCTTGATTCGCATATCGTAGATGTGAAGATTATTTTTTGTGCTTGACACAGCAGCTGTGACTGCCTGAAAAAGCAGCTCTATTTAGACCTGAAATTTATTGATGGCATCCAAAAACAAAATTAATGACAAAAAGATCTTTGAGTTGTGCTAGCAATGAAAACATTGACCAAAGGATTATGGTAAAGAATATCCGACTCTGCAGACTTAAAAGTACTGAAACCATAATGATTATATTTAAGGTGATGTCACACAACACAATGAATTTTTGACTATTCAATGATGTTGATGATGTTATGAGAGTAAACAAAATGTGGCTTTTTGCTGTATTTTTGGAATCTTTTCCATCTTTGAAAATTGTTGTTTTTTGGTGATATTACCATTGTTGAAATCAGATCGGTCATGCTAATGTTTTCTGTCATTGAGAGTGTTAGATAATGCAAAATTGACATTCTTGTAAAAACCTGTATTGATCTGTGCTTACAGAACTAGTTATAAATGTGTTTGTAATAAAATCAATCACTTGCTTGTTGGCTCCAGCAGTTAGAAGTGAGAGGTCAATACTCAAGATAGTTTCTTCATGTAGAATTATTTTCAAGCTGTAGTTTGCCAGAATCCAACCCTTTTTTGTGTTTGCAAGTGTCTGGTGGAACAGAGTCTCGAGTTAACTGCTGTCCTTCATTTGTGGAAGTGTTAAATGTTGTTTGATGTCACATATATCTCATCTGAACAGTTTGGTCAGAGAATCTGTACAGGTTTTTCCATGAATAGTTTAGTTGTTGCACTGGTAGAAATGAACCTAAAAACTGCCACCAATATTAACAACAAGGTCATGAAAAGCAGTTTTGTGTTACATCACCTTTCAATAGTTACGTAGCTGTAAGTATTTTCATCCTTTGCGATTGACAGCCCTCTGTCTTGAGAATGTTCCAAGATACAGCCATAATTATTGTTAAATTTAATGAGCTCTCATTGTAAGTCTTTTCTGCCATATTGATTTCTCAAACGTTTTCTTGGAGAATGTATGGCTTGTGCTAAGCGGATGCATTGTGTGTATTCACACTAAAGCTATTGTCGGAATAAGAACTGCTTTTATCAGTTGAGTATATTGTGACAAGGATTCTCTATGATAGTCTATAGGGATTGGAACTTTAACACATTTTGCATCAGTTCAGGTTTTGATTCTCTATTTTGCTTCCATGAACATTTTGCTGAGGGAGAAATTTTCAACATTTCAAATTTGATTTAGAGATTGATTGGTAGGCAAAATAGTGGAATCTGACAATAGAAATTGAACTGAAATTGATCAATAAAAAAGATTTTTTATTCGGTTCTCCAGGGCTTCCCCCTGGGGAGGGAGTACTCCCATATAGTTTGGGTAGGGGTGTGTCGCTGAGTTCCTGAAAATCCTACGCAACTTTACTAGACTAAATTTTGCAAATTTTGTGACCCTTTACCAGAGTAAAAATGCTCAGTTGTTCTTGATTTCAATCTTTTGTGAGTGATCCTGTTAAAGGGGACCCTATTCTAGACCAATTTTCTATGATTACTAGACCCTATCCCAGACTAAATAGCTTGAAAACCATACCCTTTCCAGCAGCACATACCCATAATATAAATGTTCTGGCTCCAACAAAATAGTTTACACCTTGTCATAAGTTACTGAAATCCCTGAAAATCGCAAGAATTTGACAAGAATTTAAGGCCTGAAACTATTGCAAACAAATCTTGAGAACTTAGTTTTTTGGGCAAAAGTCCTTGAAGAGTCTAGTTTTTTTATTATAGATTGTACAAATGCTTTGGCATCAGCAGTTAAAGTTTTAAACTTTGCACCATTGATGACTCGATGTATTTTTTGTACATGGGATGGGTCTTGAATAGTCCTTGAAGATTTTTTTTCCAGGGTGCACATATCCTGTGACACGACAGCCACTCCCCCTTCCCCCTTTACTAGTCAGGAAAGTAAATTGGGTCCAGATTTGGTACTTGAAAGTATTCGCAAGTGTGTTTTGCTGTCATACTCAACTGATAATTGTAGTTTGACAGACTTCAAAACACGATAATGATGTTTGCTGGTTTTTGTGGTTCTGAAAAGTTTGGAACTGTTAGTATTTATTTTAGCTGTAAAGTTTTATAGAACTTTTAAAAGAATATATAAAAAACTGATGGGTCAGATTGATAGTTATTAACAGTGAAGTAATTATCCATTTGAACTCTGTTCTGTGACATGATCACGCCCCATATCAGTTTTAACTTGGGTTGTTAAAAGGTTGGATAGTGCTACCAAGTGGCGAGAATTGTCAACTCATAGCCACTGGATAGCTGTATCCAGTCTTTGAACAGTTAGGGCCTGTATGATGAAAAGAAGTTCAGTGTTGTAGAAAGTTCAAATTGCCGACCACTGCAGTGCTATGCATCTTAGGCTTCCATTACACTATAGCAGAAAGCTTTCAGGCTGTTGAAACAGCCATAGAAGGCCAGCCCTGCACTTGGAGTGAATTCTTCAGCAAGCTTTTTGAGCCATTTTGATAGTGAGCTCTAAAGTAATATGTCACATATTGGACAGGTCTTCAACACTGTACTATCTTTGTCAATGTAACTTTGAAGAACAAAAGCTGCAGCCAGATTTTGCATCGCTATGTAATTTAGTTTAGTCATAGCTGATAGAACCAGCAGGTTGTTAAATTGCTTGTTTTGGTAGAAAAAATATTTCCATTGAAAAGATGAAAACAGCAAAACCTTGAGGTGTTAAATTGTCTGTTGGTAATTCTCATTACCCATCTCTATAATAATCCTCTAAATAGGTTAGGAGAATTTTGTGCTTCATCTTAGAGTTCAGAGTGGATGATGAGTTTATTAATTCTCACAACATATCAAGTTATTTTGTATTGATACTGTAAGGAGAAGATGGATGTAGATAAACATGGTGGGAGTGGGTGTTAGGTAAATAGGTTATAAATAGGTCTAGATAATGCAATTATTGGCTTGTAATCGAACTGATGTTTAATGTTATAAAAGCATCACTGTCTTGTACATTTGTAATGTAGCATCAACTTTTTCAATTAAATTTAGAAAATAAACAGCCTTTCATTTTGTTTCTTTTGAGTGTCTGTTCTGTCACAGATTTATGCACGACATGTGGCAGCCTGAAATCTAATGAAGTTCTCTTACTTGTCACAGAGTCTGGTGGTTTTGCCCACAAGACATCCCACAGTACTTCCAAGGTACTACTGCTAATCCCCACCTCGCACTAGGCACACCCACAGTTTATATTCTGGCAATGTCTACAACATGGGAGGTTTCATTTGTCCAAGTTTTTGTTCAAGCTATTTTTTCCAGAATGTCACATCGTTTTTTTTTGACTTGGAGCCAGAATAATGTTGTGGGTGTGACTACAGACTGAGGTTACTTTGATAAACACTCTTGTAATTCATCTACTCTCATCCTTAAATCATTTTCACAATACTGAACAACACAATTTTGAATTTTGCTATATATTCTGTTTCTCTTACAATTCTTACTAAAGTATTTCCTTCCCCACAAGTGATTATGGTACACTGTACAGTCTGTTATAATTTTGTTTATGGTCATTGAAATATGAAATTAGAAACGCAAGTGCTTGAAGTTTTTGAAAAAGAACATGCTTTGAAAATTTACAGTATTTTGAAAAATGTAAAATATTTTGTTCTAATCTTTCCAACAATGAGTTGGCAGGGATTTCGAGTTTATTCACCAGCTCCTTATCCAGTTTACATTTTTTGTAACTTGTTTCATTTTGTTTTTGCTTATGTTTTTTTGTTGTAACCTGGATGGAAGTTTCTAAATAAAAATATAAAAGGGAAAAAAACCCAGTTTTTATTCAACCACTGTATCTTTCCCCAAATGCATTTTTCTGTTCTTTATTTGTCTTGAAGTCTGACTGTTCTTTCCTATCACATTACCAGAGCAAGTCTTCTGGTCAATCTGTGCCAAAGGCAACGCCAACACCAACCAAACCAGTAGTTCACGCAGCCCCAGCGCCTGGTATGTTGGCACTTTTCTGTTTACACCTCTTGTCTAGTTCACAAGTTCCCACACAGATATGATGAACATTAGGCACCCAACTACTTATTATAAATGTTCAGTATGCAAATTTGTCCTCAATCCTGTCCACTAAAGGGAGAACATTTTCTTTAATTGAAGTGTCTAGAACAGAAATGATAAAAAATGACTGGGGAATCTTGAGACATGATGGCTTTGTACAAACTTTTTTGTAGTAGTTAAGGTCACCAGGGTAAAGATTGTGGTAACTTTTTTTAAATTGAAAATAGAGGAATTGAAACCAAATAAACAAAAACTGCAAACACAAAAGTCTGTTAAAATCTCAAAAATAACCCAATGGTCATTTGTGTAATTTTTGTGCTGGATCCTTCAATAAAACAACCTGTTGCTGGGCAATGTCATTTTGCATCTTTCAAGACTGAGAATGAGGACAAATTTGCATTTGGTAAAATATTATATTCATCAGATCTGTTTCATGTGAAGTAAAGAAAATAAAGTTTTAACCTATCTTGGGACTTGCAGACTGTCCAACCATCCCGATTTCATCGGGATTATCACAATTTTGCTTGAAAATCTCGAATCCCGACCAATAATATGTGATTGGGATAGGAAAAACCCTGATTTCGACTCATGTTGTGATATTTTCATCAAATTCTCATAAAAGAAAACGAAATGCAGAATACTTAAATCTGATGTCCCGAAAAACTGAAGAAACTGCAAGAAATATCAAATAAAATCAAGTTTTTTTATGCTGAAAAGGTTTTATGGGATCAAATTACCGAAGATTTTTGACAGAAATTGTTGTGTTAGAACACCAGAAATGGCATTTCAGAGCCTCTAGATTT
>JAOEJI010301551.1:0-11535 GCA_025448255.1 Umimayanthus chanpuru | reverse complement strand
CAGGAGCTCAATATGTTGCGAATTGAACATCCTGTCGCCTTAAGTAAGTAGAATACGTGTTTGGATACGGTGAATAGTTTGCTGATATGAGAAATGAGCTATCTCGTTCATTCTTGAACTAGGCACGCTCTAACTTTACAAAGACTTTGAATGGAAATTTATTAAAAGTCAAGCTTTCTTAAAATAACTGGAAGTTACGGGATGTTCGTTCGTCTATGAAGTGTTTGAAATAAATATCTTACTTTGTCAACGATTAACTGAAAACAAAAATGTTACGGCGAAGATAATTAGTTGGTTCGTTATCTCTCCCGAGGTAAATTTCTTAGATGACGTCAGTCATCCTATCACAATTTGATGTACATTGCTTAATTAATTTCTCAAGATACACAGTTCTTTAGGTACTTCAATTCTTCGACTATTTGTTCACAAATAGCATAACGAGACGCTTGACTGAAATTATTTCCTGTTTATTGATGAGGGTGGGGATACCAACAAAAGACTACATCACTTATCCTGAATACTTGATCTAGATGTTTGATACGCTTTGATTGATCTTATGCCCCAAAGCTCTTAAGTCGTTTGCAAGATTACAAGTGTTTACGTTTCTGAACTTCTAACGATTATTGATTTAGGCCCTGCTTACATGGAGGAGGGATATCCCCTCTAGAACGGTTACCCTTCTAGAAGGCTCTCCATTGTTTTTTCTGTTTCCTTTGCATGAGAGAAGGGATAACCCTGGAGTAGGGATAACACTACCAGCTTGCTGGGGTTACCCTTCTAGAAGAGACAACTTTTCGTTTGTTTAGGCCATGTAAACGCTTGGGAACGGATAACCCTTCTAGGAGGGACAAGTTTCAGTGGTTTCAGGTTAATTCCGAAAACGCCCAAAATGCTAATATTGTTTACTTTTCACAATGGCTTCGCATGCAAGAGATTTGATCAGTGTACAAGAATGAAGAGCTCTTTCGGAGAATGCTGGATGAGAAAACGGCTGGATTACCTTCAGTTGGATTTCTAGATGCAGATACCGAGAGTTCGGGATCCGATGTGACTTTCGATGAGAGAGATGGTGACCCAAACGATGAAATATCAGTCCCAAGCCCAACGGCGACAAGGGAAGAGCTACCAGTAAATTTTGGTTTGGTTATTGGCAATTAGCGCAGTCCTTCGGATCTGTTTGGTTGTAAGGCCTGTGTGCGTTTTAACGGTGCTACGAGTTAGCCCCAGAGATAACCCTGGCATGTAAAGCAAAGGGTTGTCCCTGCTACGAGGGTTATCCCTACTCCATGTAAACAGGACCTTTCTCATTATCCCAATCTTTCTGCTGTGCATGATATAGAAGACAGTTATTTAAGCTTAAAAGGCGGGAAGGCCAAGAAAGAAGCCTCACAAGCGCAATACATATTTTCATTGGAGAATAAAAATGGTTTTGTCTTCAATGGCACTGTCTCGAGGTGCATAGGTCAGTTAAGACATTCATAAACATGGGCCATATATTTTTAAGTAACGACAAAAGTGCGCGAGTACGTTCAATGGACATAATTATTCCCTCTGGTGCTTAGCTCTTTCATCTCTTTAAAGATCAAAAAAATATTCATGAGTTTTCTTGATTTCCGAGGATTATTAATACTTAATTACTGAATTTGCATCCTGTTAATCCGCAAAAATTTAATTTACGAGATTTAAACCAATCGGTGACATGATAAGGGTACATGTACTTTTCTTTGGCTCTTTTATGGAGGAAATGAAATAAAAGGAAATAGTTCGAAGACCTTAATTTTACATATTCTACTCTGTGAAAGATGTTTCAATGCAAAATGTCACAGGATTTTATATTATTAATGCAGGAGTAATTTAAAATAATAGTGTTTATGATTTGCAGCACATTCTAAGGGTCCTTAACGCTGACTTTGCTCAGTTTGAAGTCTCTTAACACTGGTTAACAACAATAAGGGGCCAAACTTGTTTTCTGAATTTTCAAGTTAAAACTTACCATTCTACAAACTAAACAACTATTACATATCTTGTAGTTTTAAGCTCAACACGCCTGGTACGTCTTAACATGAGTCAGCGTTTAGTAAACTCAACTAATCCTTGGACCATATCTGTTGGAAGCTTTTGGCAATCAGTTACAAAACCCTCCCACCGGAACAAACATTGCAGGAAAAAGAGAAGAAACGGATCCATTAACAAAAAAGAAAGCAAAAGACAAAGTGCGTTAATTTGTACCTTCACCTTTTATTGAGTGAAAAATGAATACAAAATTACAGTAGAACCAGAAAAGAAAGCTCGGCAAAATCCGCTTCATTAGCTTCACAATGTAAGTCTCTCAGTCTAGTTGATCTGCTCTCTCAGGTTATTTTCGGCCTCGTCGATGTGCTCCATGCAGCAATCCCTGGACATAGACTGTCTCCATCCCAGTCCGTCTGTGTAGGTTGCAGTGACTGTAACCATAATGTATGAGCTAGCTCTTTTACAATATCTACAGGTGTTCTTCCCTTTAATATTTGATTGCTGTCGGCGACTAAAGTCTATAGCGGCTCCACTGGACGCGGACTCAGACATCGTTGATAGGAATCTTCTACCTCAAGACGATTTCTCAGGTCTTTGGTGTTCTTTGGTATATCTATGAGAATTACCTTGAAATCATCAATCCCCACAAACGTAAATTCACTTTACAATGCTAACAAGAGTCATCTCCTCGTGCTTTCTATTTAAAACTACTTAGTTTGATCTCAACAGTACTTAGCAAGAACTTCTGCATGTTTGTTTAGAAGCTTTCATTTGGTTCGAAGCCATGAAAAAATACAAGAGCAATGTTAACCCGCATAAAGGCCTGGCGTGCGCGCTTGTAGTCAAGATGGGAATTTTAGACTTATTAATGACTTATGGTACTTTGCGAAACGAAACGAAGTATTTCGTTGCTTGTGTTGCGAAATATTTCGTTTCGCAAAGTACCAATTCCCATGGCCAATTTAGCACTTTGCGAAATATTTCGTTTCGCAAAGTACTAATTCCCTGAACCAATTTGGTACTTTGCGTAATCACAAGATCTAACACTAGAGATTTCAGTTGTAGCTAGTAAATACGAGCGAATGTCATGATCACGAAAAGTATGACAATCGTAAGTTCGATGTGCACAGAATTGCCTCCACTTGTTCCTTCTGCCGTCCTTCCACATACACCCACTCCACAGATCTCCAAGCTCGAACAGCGTCCATTACTAAATCTTTCCGCTGCTTGAACGTACTCGGGGAACGAGCATCGCCAACGAAAACCGGTGGGCGCATTGACATCAGGTACACTAGTGTTGTTGGTGAAGGCACAGAAGGAAAATCCTGGTGGGATCACAAGGAAATGTCGAGACTCGTAAGTGACGATTTTTGCTTTGGTAACGGAATGGGAAACTCCGCCTTGTACTTCTGCAGAAGCTGTGGCTGTCAGTGGACCAGCCTTCTTTTCTACCTCCCCTCTGAGAGTTCCTGTAACTGATACAGTCGTGGTCTTCTGATTTACGTGAGAAGTGGACTTCTTCAACTCAAAGACGCAGGCACTTGAGTTTGCCCCGTCAAACTTGGGGCAGAATTCGGTAGTTTCGGGAACCGCGCATTTTAGCCCCGCGCTCTTAGGACCCGAGAGGGCGACGTCAGTGCATTTGTAAATGCTCCATCGAATTGATCCGCCGTCACTTTGGTACGTGATTCGAAGCTGGTTCGCCGGGGTGTTCCACGCAGTTCTCTCTTGTGATGACCCGCATAACCATCTGACTTCAGTCTGCATGCCTGGTAGCTTTATTCTCTTTGTCGTATCTTTGTATACCTTTTGCTCCTCAACTACAATATAGTTGGCGCTTCTGCACTTGTCGGACGTGTTTTCTACCAACTGACAGTCGGAGGCAGATTGAGCCAATACACCCATGTTATTCAGACTGGAGCAGATTATTGCCGTAAATATGACAACAGCAAGTTTGAAGGCCATGTCGGGACAGTTAGACAAGAACGTTCAGCGGTAAGATTCAGTTCGAGAAGCGAGTTCTCACTCTGCAATGCCGGCTTTCATTTAAACAAACGATTTGAAACTGGTTGTTTTATACAAGTGCGCGAAGACAAAAGACCAATATCGCAGTTCAGTAATTAAACGGTCCACAGCACACCACCATATCCCACGTTGCGGCTTTGGTGGAAAACAGGAACATTCTGTCAGTAACTTGTCGGGAAGGTGGAGTTTAAATGTTTCCTGAAGCAAATGCAATATCCAAATTTGTTAATTTGAGTAACAACATTTGTGAGCAAATTCTGGCTAAAGAATTGCATTGTACTTGCTCAGTCACTGAGTCACAGGAAGTGCATTTCATAGCAGTGGGCGGCCTTTTTAACGTATTGAGAAAACAGGAAGAAAATCATTCAGCGGCTCTTCTACTAATAGAAAACAAGCTTTATTGTAATCGAACAGCGTGTGTTTCAAATAAAGCACTTGTAAAAGAATCTATACTTGTACACAGAGGTTTTTTTTTATCAATTGTGCTTATTAGCAATGGCAACAATGTATTTTGTTTTTCACCGTAGCGAAGTCATTCGTACATCTAGCCGGAATTTCATTTGCTAACTGAGATCTGGTTTCTTCAACTTCTTCGGACGTTTGATATGTTTATCTTTGACCAAAATAGGGCTTGTTGACCATTTTGTTCGTTTTTTTCTTCTTATTTTCTAGTACATGTTTACATCAATAAAAGTTCCTTACGGTACAGTTGTTCAGAGTTCAGGTAAAGTCTTTAGAATATTTAGTTTAGTTTAGTTTACTTGGTTCGTCACAGATAAACACATAAATATGAGTACAATATTTGAAATAAACAAAAAAAACCGGAGTGTCACAGGAATAAGGTAACAGGACATGGTCCCATTAGATAACCACCTGAATGTCAGGAGAGAGAGATTGCTTCACTGAGTTGTTAGAAATCGACTCCTCTTTCCTTTTTTGATGCCGGGGCTTTGCAGTTTTCTATTATTATAAAATGAAGTGAGCTCTTCCTTCCTTCTTCGAATTCTATAATTTGGTTTTGCCAGTTTCCGGTATGCTACGTTTTTCAGATGAAGTTTTTCTAAATTAAAATACTAACCGAGGTTTTCTTCGAATAACTGTTTGTTACTTGTTTGAAAGATATTTCTTGAGTTGAAATGATAACTTTTCCATGACTTGTGAGTAACTTTGTATAAAAAAGTTATGAACAGGTTTGTATATTAGCTCGCTAGCTCCATGTGGATATTATCAAAAATGGAAAAGAACATCAGTGCTACCAACACTGCTTGCCTTTTTGCAAAGTCGAAGACTTCGTCTCCAAAGCACGCTGTTCGGTTCGTTGGGAGAAGTGAATAAGTCTGGCATTAAGCTGGAGGTAAATGGCTTAGATGAAGTCATGATATCACAATTATAAGTCATTGCAGTGCTTAATAGTTTTCTAAAATAATTTAGGGAGAGCACTTTCATTGGACGAAAACAATTTATGATAGTGACCTTCTAGTACTCAGCTATTTGGTTAGATCTTTTGCAAGACAATCGGTGTTCACGTTCTTAATTTCTTAGCATTATCTATTCTAAAACAACGAAACGCTTGACTGAAATTACATCCTGTTTACTTTTACGGACAGACAGCAATGGTGACGAGTCGCTCAAAATTAGGCGATGGAAGTTGTTAGGTTCTTGCATATTGGCATAGCACACATGTGTTGCTGATATGAAGCTCAAACTGAAGTTCAAGCGAAAAGTTAAGAATGTGGTCTAAAGGACCAACAGAGGACGTCACTGATGTTAGCTTCTAGGTAGATCATAACAGGAGTTACATTTGTTCCATCTTTAAATATACATAAGTGACAATTAATCACATATTTTTGTCGCTCTTGTTGTTGGTATTATAAAATTGTTTGTGGCAAAAAATGATTATTCAGATTTTATGGAATGGCAGTTACAGATGTTTAAGGTTCTTAACTGAGTAGATTATATTCATCGGGTGAGGCCATCAAAGACAATAAAGGATTGTTGAGGAGGCTTCATTGTATTTTAAAACAGTTACTCCAGACTCCCAGTAAGGCAACTACTAAACCATCTGTACTTCCATTGAAGGGTAGTTTAGATAAAATATTGGACATTTTTCTTTTCACTTTCAAACAAATGTCAATGATGTATTCACCATGATGTATTCTAACAACTACTTCACTTGCACCAGGTTTAGTTGGCCAATTAATATGGAATCAATAATGATTCGTTACTAAACCAGTTCTTGGTTTTTATTGACGTGATATAGTTACACATTAGGCAACAAAATTCACAACTTGGCAAAAGATGGGAGTACGACTGCATTACAAAAACGAATGTATGAAGCCGCCTTATTAATGTATAGCTTCGACACACTAACATGGGGGCCAAAAATACAAAGATGGGAGTAAGACCAAATCCACCATGCAACAAGCTTGATATTGATACAGTTCTAACTAATTTTGCCAAAACATTTTAGTTACAACACGCTAACGTTTATGTCCTGCTAACGTGCCAGTGGTTGACAACAAATGAAATTTTATATGTTTTAAAACATCCTTGAGTCCTAATCAAAGCAACATAACACCATAAGTATGTGCAGTAACCCTTTAAAGTCAGAACCCTGAAAACAGCCGTTAAATCAAAATCCAAGGCGAAACTTCACAGAATCTTTAATTTTTAGTTTATTTTTTCTTGCATCACATGAAAATTACTGATATATAAATGTATCAAAAAACATATAGAACATCACATTTCATACGCATTTGCTCTATAGTATCGTTACTGTTATGCGGAATAAGGTTGAAACTGAATAATGATTCTATAACTTAGATGCAAATTATTGTTACAGGAGCTCAATATATGTTGCGGATTAAACATCCTGTTGCCTTAAGCAAGTAGAATACGTACATGTTTGGATAAGGTGAGTAGTTTGCCGAAATGAGAAATGAGCTATCTCGTTCAATCTTGAACTAGGCATGCTCTAAGTTTACAAAGACTTTGAATGAAAAGCTATAAAAAGTCAAGATTTCTTAAAATAACTGGAAGTTACTGGTTTGCGGGATGTTCGTTCGTCTCTTAAGTGTTTGAAATAAATATCTTACTTTATCAACGATTAACTGAAAACAAAAATGTTTCGGCAAAGATAATTAATAGGTTCGTTATCTCTCCCGAGGTAAATTTCTTAGATGACGTCATTCATCCTATCACAATTTTGATGTACATTGCTTAATTAATTTCTCAAGATACACAGTTCTTTAGGTACTTCAATTCCGGCTTCGACTATTTGTTCACAAATAGCAAAACAAGACGCTTGACTGAAACTATTTCCTGTTTATTGGTGAGGGTGGGGACACCAACAAAAGACTACAGCACTTATCCTGAATAACTATCTAGATGTTTGAAGCGCTTTGATTGATCTTATGACCTATAGCTCTTAAATCGTTTGTAAGATTATAAGTGTTTACGTTTTTGAATTCTAACGATTGTTGATTTACACATTTTCTCAATCTTTCTGCTATGAATATAGAAGACAGTTATTTACGCGTGAAAGGCGGGAAGACCAAGAAAGAAGACTCACAAGTGCAATATATATTTTAATTTGGGGAATAAAGTGGTCTTGTGTTTAATTACACTTGAGGTACATAACTAAGTTAAGACATTCATAATCACACATAGTAGCAAAAAAAAAAATTATGCGCGAGCACGTTCAATGGACATAATTAGCCCCTCTGGTGCTTAGCACTTTCATCTCTTTAAAGAATAAAAATGTTTATCAGTGTTCTTGAATTCCAAAGAGTTTTAATAGAGGGAGACGTTTCACTAAAATTACATCCTCTTTATGCGCAAAAATTTAATTTACGAAGTTTAAAACAAATGGTGACATGATAAGGATACATGTACTTTTCTTTGGCTCTTTTATGGATCTCGAGGAAATGGAATAAAAGGAAATAAATTGAAGAACTTATTTTTACATATTTTACTCTGCAAAAGATTGTTTCATTGCAAAATGTCACAAGAATATCAAGTTTGGGGCAACTGCAGATTTTTTATTGTTAATGCAGGATCGGAGTAACTTATAATTAATTAAACCTTTTATTTTTGAATTTATGACAAAACATGCAATATATGCCAAGAATTGGTGATTAACTGTTGCTAAGAATTACAAAGTACGTACAATTTGAGTAGTACTACATGGCGAAAGTAATAGTATTTATGATTTGTAGCACACTCTTACAGTTTTAAGGTCAACACGTCTAATACGTCTCAAAATGAGTAAGCGTTTAGTAAACTCAAGGGATCCTCGGACCATATGTATTGGAAGCTTTTGGCAATTAGTCACAAAACACTCCCACAGGAACTAACATTGCAGGAAGAAGAGAAAAAAATCCACTAACAAACAAAGAAGCTTAAGACAAAGTGTGGTAATTTGAACTTTCACCTTTTATTATATTGAGTGAAAAATGAATGTAAAATTACAGTAGAAACAGAAAAGAAAGCTCAAAATCAGCAACATTTCATCATTAGCTCCACAATTACGTCTCTAGTTGATCTGTGCACGCATGTTCTCTTCAACCTTCTTGATGTGCTCTGTGCAGCAATCCCTGGACATAGACTGTCTTCGTCCCCATGCGTCTGTGTATAGGCTGCAGTGACTGTAACCATAATGCACCTTGGGCTACCTGGTGGTCAATATCCACAGGTGTTCATCACTAGTTTATTGGAATGTTGTCGGTTGCTAAATTCTACGTTCATTACTGACAGGGATCTTCTGCCTCAAGTTGATTTCTTCTTCGATATACCTATGAGAATGATCTTAAATTCATCAATCTTAACAAACATAAAGTACATTGTAGATAATAATAGACGAACGTATTAACCTTTCACAATAACTGTTAATATTTGAAACTGCTTCGTTGTTCGTAGCAAGTTTTCGCATCTACTTCTTTCTGTTTATTTCATAAGTTTGAGAATAGAGAGATTGCTTCAATAAGTCAGTAGTAGATAGAAATCGAGTCCTCTTTCGTTTTTCCATGTCTGGGCTTTTCCATTTTCTTTTATTATGAAATGACGTGAGCTCCTCCATCCTTCTTCTGTATATAATTTGGTTTTGCTAGTTTCCGGTGAGCCAAGGTTTTCAAATGATGCTTTTTCTGAATTAAGCTTTCTTGAAACAGCTGTTTGTAACTTGTTTGAAAGATATTTCTTGAGTTGATAGGTTTTCATGACTTATTTACTTTAGTTATTAATTTTGTGTAAAAACTATACGAACAGGCTAGTTGATACCGTAGACCGAAAGTAACGACCCTCGTTACTTTCGGTTTTAGCAGCCCTTGGATGATGTTACTCTCGGGGGGTCGTTACTTTAGGATACCAAATTTTGTTTGTAAACATAAAGAAATGAGCATGACACAGCTGAACATTTGGGAAATTCATGATTTCTTTATTGTGTTATTATTACACGGTGCCATACTCCCTCCTAGTTTTTAGATCGGCGATCTTCTCTCGCACGTTTTTGCACAGTGTCTTGAGGCCTTTTACAATGGCAAATTTGTTGTGGTTTTCTTTAAATTAAATAGAAACGTTAATGTTTGCTGTTTTTGCTTTGGAATCAACTGGCAATCACTAATTGTTGATAAGAGAGTATTTTAGCGTTATAGCGGGGGTCGTTAGTTTCGGGGGGTCGTTTTTTTCGAAATTGTACGATATAATAGCTTGTTGAAAATGGAAAAGAACATCAGTTGTTGCTAACACTGATTACCTTTTTGTAAAGTTGAGGACTACCAACGTCTCCAACGAGCGCTGTTCAGTTCCTTGGGAGAACTTAATAAGGTTCGCATTAAACTGGAGGTAAATGGCTTAGATGATATAACTATAATTCATTGACGTGCTTAATAGAGTTCTAAAATAAGTTACTATACGGCGAGCACTTTCATTGGACGAAAACAACATGATAGTCACACTCTCCAGTACTCAGCTATGTGGTTAGATATTTTCTCTCGTGACTGGTAATGGTATGCGGAATAACACTGAATTGAACAATGAGTCTATAACTTAGTAGCAAATGATTAGTATAGGAGCTCAATAATGTTGCGGATCAAACATTCTGTCGCCTTTAGGAAGTAGATTACGTGTTTAGATAGGTTGAATAGTTTGAAATATGGGAAATCAGCTATCTCTTTCTTGACCTAGACATGCCAGTTTACTAAGACTTTGAATGAAAAGTTATAAAAAGGCAAGCTTTCTTAAAATAACTGCAAATTACAAGCTGGGATACAAACAATTAACTGAAAACAAAAATGTTTTGGCAAAATAATGAGTGGGTTCGTTAGCTCATTCTTAGATGACGTCATCCTATCACAATTGTGGTATGCAGTTTTAATTAAATTTTCAAAATTAACAGTTGTTTAGGTCCTTCGGTTCTTTGACTATTTGTTCACAAATAGAATAACGAGATGCTTGACGTGAATGGAATTATTTCCCGTTTATTCTTGAGGGTAGGAAAACCAACAAAGGACTACAACACTTATCCTGATAGCTATCTATGTAGATGCTTGATACGCTTTGATTGATCTTATGCCCTATAGCTCTGAAATCGATTGCAAGATTAAAAGTGTTTACGGTTTTGAATCCTTACGATTACGCTCTGTTACTTTTATAAGAACGTCTAATTTTTTGGCTGAGGTTCAATATTCTTAAATATTTTTGGGACTTCAGCCTCAAATGTTCTTAAAATGTTCTTAAACATATTTGTTAGTATTGGGTGTGCAGTTGTTATTTTCCATTCGCATAAACCAGCCGGAAGCACAAATACGTTTTACTGAATTGGCCGCTCCTACGGCCTCAACACTCTCGGCCTCGCTTCGCTCGGCGTTCGACATTTTAAAAACTGCCACTTTCGAGACTGACTGCCCCTGGGTTTCCGAGGATGGTTTATCCGCAAAAATTTAATTTACGAAGTTTGAAACAGTAGGTGTCATGATAAGGGTACATGTACTTTTCTTCAACTCTTTTGTGGAAGAAATGAAATATTAGGAAATAAATTGAAGATCTTGTTCTTACATATTCTACTCTGCAAGAGCGGATTGTTTCAATATATGTGCGAAATGTCGCAGGAACAGAAAATTCGGAGCTGCACTGTAGATTTTCTATTGTTAATGCCAGAGCAATTTATAATCAATTAAACCTTTACACTTTTATTTTTGAATTTATTGCAAAACATGTATATACCAAGAATTGGGGATTAACTGTTGCTAAGAATGTGAGTACTATTACTTGACGAAAATAACAGTATTTCTGATTTGTAGCACACTCTAAACTGAAATATGAGATTAAGAGGGCCCTTAACGCTGAACGTGCTCAACTTGAAGTATAATCAACAACAACTGACAGGGGGGCAAACTTGTTTTCTAACATTTTAAGTTAAAATTACCATTCTACAAACCAAACCATTTGAAATACCTTACAGTTTTAACCCTTGGACGACCAAGCTATTTACAGTAACAA
>JAOEJI010301440.1:0-11538 GCA_025448255.1 Umimayanthus chanpuru | reverse complement strand
AAATGTTCACTTTTAGTAGACAGACTGGGGCGTACTAGTGAGTGTTATACTGAGGTACAACAGAAAGGGGGGGGGGCCGGGCCCCCCCTCTGGCTACACCCCTGCTTTACTAGACCAAATGGCTTGAAAACCATACCCTTTACCAGACCAAATGGCTTGAAAACCATACCCTTTCCAGCGGCACATACCCATATAGCCAATATATGGGAGTACCCCCCCTCCCCCAGGCACCAACCGTTCCCCATCCATTCTCTGTATGACTTCAATAACTCCCTCTAGGAACACAACACCTTACACAATTAAACGTTTATTTTAAATTCTCTTTAAGTCACAAGTTTACTTAGCAGCAGTCAAATATATATGTCAGTAATATCCATTAGCAACTTTCATCTTGACTCCTAAAGACACGCCCCAGATTTGTGCCAACTCGATTAATCAAATAACGGAAAAGGACAACAATTGTTTTATTTTAATAAGAATCTATAAAATTACGAAAAAACAATGCATCAGACCAGGTTAGTTCTTGGATGTACACCGACATCTATAAAAATGAACTAGGAAGGCCTTTCATACACTTGCCAGCTAAAAAGATAGCAATGTTGAAAAAGTACTTCTGGTTTAATCCGTTTTCAATTTTATCAACAAACAATGGTTACTCAAAATGGGCATGTCTTGAAGGGTCACAAGAAATAAAAAGAAGCTTATAAGCATCACTGGGTACAATATTTAAACTTTTACCTGTAACCTAACTACAGTTTATCATTTAAGTTATTCCAATATCTTAATACTTCACATAGTTTCGTCAAAGGCTAATGTAGTAATAAAGCAGGCCAAAACATGTGTCCTCAATTGCGACCCATTACAGTGTGCATGCACTACATGCTACCTAGACAACTGTATTTCTCATCATTAACTTTGTGGGAGATTTTGAAGACAAAATCTGAAAGAGATATTCAAACTACAGCTTGAGACAAATTAGACAGTGCATTTTTCGATTGCTTTTTAGTCTTGGTGATATTCAAGAATATTTTCTAACCCTCCAGTATGTGCCTTCATCGAGGTTTACATGGAAATACATGTACATTTTTCAGGAAAAAATCTAAATGAATGCACAGAGCAATTGTAATATCAAAATTACCAATTAAAAGTAAAAATGGAACCCTGCTTTCTATGAATGCTAAGTGAGACCTTTGCAACTGCCAAGCTGAATAGCTATCTTGAATATATCGTATATAGAGGATGTTCAAAAGGGTCTGTGGTGGGGACATTTGCTTTGACCTGCTAAGTTAATGAGTTCTGTACATCCTGTCAGTTTCTCTCATCAGTATGAAGGATGAAGATTATACAATGCTGTCCAATTCTATTTTCTCAAACAATCAGAAACTTAATATCTTCTGTAATAAAATTACTGAAAATTGAAATGAACATTCATTAACATACAATGTTTATTTAATCACTTTTAATTGGTAATATCAAGTTGTTTCTGTGGCAATAACAAACTTTTAAACAAGAGAATATAATTTGTAAAAAATCAATTATCAGCAAGTACCTATCTCAGTTCTTGAGACAATAAAACCAATATTTCTGAAGCATTCATCTTTTACAATTCTTAAACACCCAAGCTCAGCCTTGGAAATATCCATTATTTAAATATTAACCAACATTAAATTTGCATTTACTTTTATTTATATTTTAAATAAAACCACAATTACAATAAGTACAATCAATTGGATGTATCGTCAAACTGATACAACATAGCCTTAAATCACTTTAAATAGAACTCTTATAGGGGTGGTGAATGGTCCTCTGAAAAATGAGAATCTCAACAAATTCTAGCCAAGTCTCGGATGCTCGCCACAACCTACTAATGGGTCTCGGACTCTCAGATTTTGTGTCTGTCGGTCACATATATGCTTTTCTATCAAGTCACTAAACTTTTCCGTTTCGGTCTCGGATTTTAAAATGCCAGTCTTGGCGTCTCGGCGAGTCTCGGATTTTACCATTTGCCACCCCTTCTTATAATTACCATACTTAACACTTAGCAATTCAATTGATAAATATTTGTTAGTAAAATCAGAAATATATCAATGAATCTCATTAACCATAATGTCCATATTCAGTGAACAAAACCAAACAGGCCATGCCACTAGTGTCCAACTATCTATGGAGACTCACTTGCAGAGAGGCATGCAGTTGCTTTTTTACTGGGTGGGGGTGAGGGGGGGAGGGAAGGGGCATAGCTTAGGATTTCTTTAGATCCACGTAAAACTTAATACTACGAAGTATTCCTTCAACTCTGTCTCCGAGATAACCCAAACAATACTTTTATGTACAATTTGACAACCCCTGCAGTAAGATCGGAAGATTTTGTTGAAGTACCAATCATTTAGCAAATAAAATATTCTTTGGATCAAAGAAAAATGGAAAGGTCAAGACGACCAAGCGTTGTACAGTATCACTTAACAATATCTTGGGTAAAAAGATTCTAGCAAAATGAATGTTTTTAAATAACAAAATTATACATTTATACAACAAATTATATTAGTTAAATTACATTATAATAATTATTGATAATCATAAAAATATTAATTATGATTTTTATGATGCAAATAAATAAGTGCTAATAAACTCAAAAAATCCCCTCTAGCTCAAAAGTTAAACTATAAACATACAAATGTTATTCTCTTGACAACATTTGACAGATAATTACCATATGATTGAATGATTATATAGGTGTGTTAATCCTCAGCTGTCCTTTTGAGCCAAGCGAATTACTTTGCATTAAGTCAGAAATGCTAGATTTACTTATAAAGAATCATCCCCAAGATAGTTGGCACTTGCTGATTAAATATATACTTTACCAAAACAAGTACTGGGCAAATCTTCTATATATAAAACTACTAAATTGAGAATCCCAAACACAAAAATATCCTTTGCACATCACTTCCCTATTGAGGTATACAATGGAGATGCTATAATAATGATGAATATTAAATTCATAAAATACACATAAATTATTAAATACAAATAAGAAAGAAAGACTTCTAGCAAATGGATGTCGTAGGGGTTTTGAACAAATCACAAACAATAATGACCAACAATAACTTTCTCTGTTGTCAAGCCTTTCTGACATTTTTGCAATAAATCAAATTAAAATAATAACCAAAGACTAAGGTTTTATCAAAGTTTCATGTCTGGTAAATTGCCCAGTTGCCAACGTTCTCATGGTCAAAGTAACAAAAGTATTTCAGTTGGTTAGCAACTCTTTTCAGCATTTTTTTTATGGTAAGAAAATTGGTTCTTATTCCAGATCATTTTTGCTTGAGAATGTAGTCCTGGGCCCAGCTGTTCCAAAGTGGGTAAAATTTAATAGAGGGTTAGGCAAAACTTCAAACTCAATTTCCTTTTCTCAGAACACGAATGCCATTCTCTATAAAGTATTTCCGAAACACTCTAAGGAAACCCAGTTGCAAAACCCAAAATGTCTGCCCAAATCAGTCTATAAAGAAGTAAATCCAATCGTGGGTTAAACATTTAACTAACACACTTTCGAACAACCAAGCCCTGATGGTACATGTAAATAGATACGGGGCTGAAAATAATGATGTACCATTGTTCTATACAATTGAATAATAAATCTTTTTGTCTGTTTTCATATATCAAGTGTGCACATCACACTTACCTCAGACTATCAGTGTGTGTGCTCTACAAGGAATTGCAAACAAGTAAACTACTTGAGCTTGTTATGTATATGTGAATAGTTTAAAACACCCAAAATGGCAAAATCAGCTCACTTTGCAATGTATTTTTTAAATTCTGGTTTGAAAAAGCCCTTTTTGATCAATCAACTAGGCCATTATGAAAGGGGTTTGGCCAGTTAAATCCTGGCATTGGCCATTCACCAGCTGCAGATGTATTATTTCAAGCACAAACATCACTTAATTCTGATTCTTTTGTCTCTGAATTGAATGTAAAATAGATTTACCCAGCAGCTCCCTTGAGGACATGACATTCTGAACAACTTGTTCAATGTAATCATTTAAAAACTGATAAAGAAGATTTTGTTAAAATCACAGAGCATTTTAAGTGAAAAACTGGCAAAATACACTAACCAAAAATGGTTTGAAGCTTTTTTCAAAAGTTTGGCAGGGATGCTAACCAACTAAGTATAATATTTATTTCATTTCAGTGGCCTTGTCCTTGAAGTATATGTACTGAAATTTAATCATAGCGAAAAATTCTTTTTCTAATGCTGAAATTTGTATCCCTTGGATTTGGCAAGAAAAATACTTCCACTGATCTTTCAGTTAAATTTTTTTTGACAATTTGAAGGGAGAAAAATCTATAGTCCAATACAACATACTGCAGTTCTACAGTTTCCCTACAACATCCACTTCTGCCCTCCTACAAAACATGTCTTTCTACACCTGTTGTTCTGTTTATCTTCAGGAGTGTTTGAATTAGGTTATCATTATTTTAGTTACCGGTATTCAGGATTTGCTACGTAGATACTCAAAATTTTGTATGAAGCCATTTAACCAATTGCTATGCTTCTGTCACTCGCCAGCAAGATGACAGCACTGTTTACAACTTGGTCAAACCTCAAATCAAAAGAGTTTCTTTTCCTGCTGATAACACTGTACTTAATAGCAACATTGTTGCCATCAAGAAAAAAATGTAAATTAACATAATGAAATGCTGGTAATATTTGCAACTTTAGACAGTATGATAAAACTCTTAAAAGCAGCTAGATTATGTTGAGATTCAGCCCTTATGCTAAGCCTGCTTAGTCTAACTGGGCAGATTTGTAGTCACTAGTCACAAGCAAGAAACACCTGTGTTTCTTAAACTAGTGTCTACTGAGTAATATTTGGCCTGCTGAGAATAGTTGAGTGGAATCAGGTTTAAACTGTTTTTGAAATGTGCACCAAAACTTCTTAATAATTGATCAGGTAATTCATTTGCACTCTAAAATTAATATTGATGATTATATATTGAATACATACATCTTCATTTAACTATTTAAGTACATAAACATAATCTTTTTAACTGTATGTACACTACAGTATATCACAGACAAAATGCTAATTTCCAATAATATATCTCACATTGTTCAGCACATTTCAAATGAGATATTTTCTATAACTTTTCTCCTCACTGACCAACCACACCAGTTGTAACAGAAATTTGGTGGTCTCCAGAGATTTTCACTGGACACATGGAAAATTAACTGTTGAAAAGATTCCATTTGACCATCTGAAAATGCTGCTAAGATGAAAGTAATACTTTCACCTTAGAAGCCTTTTCAGATGGTCAAATGCAATCTTTTTTAGAGTTAAAGTTACTGACAGTACATAGATGTACATTAATCAGAAATATTCTACTCTTTACTCTTCGTGGATAGTTTCAGATTGTATTTGTTCTCAGGTTACGCAGGGCTGAGCCAAAGGAGTTTCCTCCAGTGATTTCTGATATGTCCATGAGCACTGTACAAGTTTCGTCTTGTCATAAAATCAACCCTAGCTGTTCAGATTTTGACTACTCGGATCGTTCACTCTTTTCTATCTTGGGATAGCTTGGATTGCCTTGATTGCATCATATCCAAAACTGTCACTTTTCAACCAAAGTTTAGTCACAGAAATTCACTAAACACATACTCCATGCATATGGAAACAGCAAATAATCCTATAAAAATTATGCCACCAAAACAGAGATGTGCAATCCATCAAGAGGCAAAGGGATGTTTATGGCCAGTGTTCGCAAAATTCTCTGCAGACCATAAAACTTCTGCTGTTACTGGTCCATTAGCCAGTGAGGAAAAAACAGTGAAGATCGACTCCTAAACAACCATTTCTATATGTATACATTTTTTATGTATATATAATTATGCTGAATATCATTTTACACACCAAAAACCCTCATTTTTTCCTGGCTTCTAATTTCCTTGGCAATAATCTAATGCCTCAATTTATTCTCAATGTTGCCAAACAATAATTATTATGTATCATATATCATATATTAGCTGATGCCAAAGACAGATTGCCGAGGAGTTTTCTAAAAGTTATTCAACATAAAATTTTACCTTAAGTTTGCAATTAACTACTGCCAATTTCCTTCAATTTATGTTACGCCCCAAAAAATAATCTAGAAACACACTCTATTGTTTAGAACCCTTGCTGGGTAGAAGCCAGCCGAATTCAAGCCATAACATATCCTATTCAAAAAATCAAAACACAAGTTTTTAAACTCTGACAAAAATTCTAGACTCTTGGTTTTTAGATAAGATAATACATTTTGTTAGTGTTAATATCTTCTCATGCTCTGTGTGCTGGTTACTAGATTTATCTAAGTTTTCCTTTCATTTTTTAAAAATCACTGTACAAAATGAAATGGTAAACCTCTTATTGAGAAGTAACTTGTCAACTCAAAAAAATTATTAATATTGAATAGATTTTTCTAATATTGCACACAGGGTCTAATTTATAGTGGGAATGTTTTCTTCAAAAATTGATACCAGTAAACAGATTCTAAAAGTAAAATTGGTGGCTTTAATTTTCTCCAACTGAACAGATGGACTTATTGTGCTTGCATAGAGTTTTTATTTTCTAAAAATCAAAGCCAACATTTCCTTCAAAGTCTGCAACTCCATGAATTTTGTGAAGCAAAATGTTTAGCAATACATGATTGACAAATAATACCCATACTTATATAAGGAGCTAAATTGTTTCATCTGGATCAAATGTCAAAATTTGGCTATCAGCCATTTTGATTTAAAAAAGCCCTGAGGAATTCTACAAAGGTAATCACTTACTCAGATCTCTTTAGTCAACTTGTCAAATTGATCAACTAAAATACAAAATATATGGAGTACTGCAAACATCTAGCATTAAATTATTTTTTGAAGTCATTATCTCAGAAGATAGTGAGAAAAATTTATCTCAGCAAAAAAGTATCACCCATGGCTGTACTTACTCTTTAGTACTGTTTAAGGGACACAGCTACTGATTCTCCTTGGAAGAACTTGGTGCGGTCATACTGGTTGAGGTTCTTGTGGCAAACGAGTTGGTAGCATGTTGAGTTTCCTTGTCTTGCGATGATTGTTGACCAAGCCAGGAAAATGTTCCAGATCTTAGCAGTCCTGCCATATCGCTCACACATGGTTTTCTGGGTGTCGGGACGCATCCAGTTATTGTACCAGTGGTTGATGGTACGGGAGTAGTGCACACCAATAGTCTCGACTCCTTGTACTTCAAAGCCAGCCAACTCCAGTTGATATACCACCCAGTTTAGTGGGCAGCTCGCATCAGCACCTGGGAATATATACTGATCCATGAAGAGGCCCCAGATGAAATCCTCCCACTGCCATGCCTGACGTAAGCCAGCAATTTGAAGGAAAAACACACCATTGTCTTCCAGCATTTCTCGGACCTGGACGAGAAAAGTCTGAAACTTGCGGACACCAACATGTTCTGCCATTTCCAGGCAGGTGATCTTGTCATACTTGGTGGGGGGTATGTCACGGTAATCTAAGCACAGAAACTTGGCACGACTCTCTTGTTTCTTCTTGGCAGCAACATTTCTCCCCCATTCAATTTGATTCTTAGCAATTGAGACGCCAGTTGATTGACAGCCACATACTTCTGCTGCGTAATTGACTAGAGTTCCCCAGCCACAGCCAATGTCAAGATGGCGCTCCTTTTCTTTGAGCTGAATCTTGTCACATACGATTCTCAGCTTGTTTGTTTGCATCTCTTCTAAGCTCTCTTCTTTCTCACGGATAATTCCTGAGGTATAAATCATCATAGGGCCAAGGAAAGCTTCGTAGAAATCGTTCCCGCGGTCGTAGTGACCACAAACTTGCTCTCGGTCTTGCGCCTTTGAGTGCCAAATCAATTCGGGAAGAAAAGTGCAAACAAAGAACTTGATGTGATAAAACTGCAGCTCAAAACTAGTAAATTGTTCGCGGTGTTCAAAAGCCTCCAAAATATCCATCTTGAAGTCAAGTTTCCCATCGGCATACGCTTCATAAAGTTCGCGCATTGGTATTTTTCTGTTTCTGTATTTTTCTGCCAGTGATTCATCCCTGAAATCAATGAATCGCTCAATATTACATGTTCGCGTGTCGCCGAGACAGATTTGATTGAAGACAAACATAAACACGGCAAATACCGGCAGAAAAAGCAGGGCGAACGTGAAAGGGAAAAACCACCAGGGAAAACCAAGAAACCATTGAACAAAAGCTGGGGCTGCCACTTGGGAACCAAGTAAAACTTTGTAAGAGACGCGGTTCCAGGGGAGTTGGTCGACACCCTTCCTCGCCGCCCTCACTTGTGTTGAAGCCGGTGGGATTCCGTTGTTGACGAAGCCGTTGAGTTGGTGGTTTTGCTCCATTTCTCGCTCGAGTATGCAACTCGAAGCAGGAAAAACAGATTAAAGGCAGTACAGCTGGGAAAATCCGACACAAACCGAAGCTATTCAACTGTTGATCAACAAAGAAGTTTATAAACCCGGTATAAATGCAGTGTGACACGTGTGACAGCACAACAATGTTCTCACGACCCTTTGTCCCCGCCTCAACTCGGCTCACCCGATGATCACGTGGTTTAGCAGCTACTTCCGTTTGTGGACAAGCTTGAAAATACGGAATTTTGTGTTTGGTTTGGGGAATTTTAGCTATTAAATCGTGACTTTTCATGCACTAGCACACTGCTTCTTCACATTTCATTAGCGCTTCAGTTCAAATTATTTTGCGCAATGTTTGTCGTTTGGCAACGAATCACACAATGAGTGAATAACGAAGTGTCTGTTGACTCAATGCAATGTTGTCGTCGTTTTTTAAATTTGAACATAGGGATCTCGAATTACCTACAAGGTTTGAATTTTCTTAATTTAAAAAAAATGATTGATACCTTTTAGTGATAAATGTATACAATCTGATTAAAATATTGCTTCTTTACAGAACTTGAAAATATATTTTTAAATAATGGCCATAGACATTATCACACAATCCGGAAAACCTGCGATACACAGCGACCTTGACCTAGTGTCGCTGTGAAAATTGGTAGCGAATTGACTGAAATCTGCATCAACCTTGCATGAGAACACGGATATTTTTATGATACAGGCATAAATTGCGTTTATTCGAGTTTAATCGCTACCAAGATCTTCTGTTTTTGACAAAAAATCAAAGCTCTCTGAAATTTCTATTTACAATATTCAATATTCATGTTATAGACGAACTCATAACTCCATATTTGGCAGGCGAATATTACAAATATGACCGCCTAACATATATTAACAAAAAATACAAATTAAGCAAGGGAAAAAATACAAGTTTTCTTAAACGGTGCCGCGAAAAAAAGTAGTTAACTAAACTGACTCGGTAGGAAACAATTTTCATCAAGAAACCGCACTGGAAATCAAGGCTTGAAGACTTGTAGAAAGAACTCTTTTCTCGACTGCAAATCAAAGCCGTGCTTCTATACAAAAGGTGTTTACTGATTTTATTTTGTATGTCTTGTGTGCAAACATTTGTAACGATTTGATCACTTTCAAATATGCAAATGGTGGTCGAAATTATATCGAATTTGAAAAGCTTTTTTAAGAACAATGCACAGCAGTGCTGTTCGTGCAATCCATAGAAATTACATTTCTTTCTGTTTCGCTGGGCACGGCCATCAGTGTAAACTGTTGATATTATATACATGTGTGTTTGATGTGTTCTTATTCAGTTATAAGCAATATTATGTGAACTTCGATTCGCTATCATCACTTTAAAAGAAATATTTTTTCTTTGGTCGTATGGGTCAGTGAAGTTAATAAACTCTATCAGGCAACATGCTTTTTCACAGTAAGCTCATGACGCGACAATATGATTTACCGTTTTCACCCAATTTGGCTGTGTTCGAGATATTAGCGTGACATAAAACAGTTTCAGCAAGTCACGATGGAGCCAATATTAATCAAACCAAAACGTTTAGTTGGGTGTGAAAACATATTAGAGAACATAAAATTTTGATGTCCTTCGACCACCAAGATCAAATTCTATTAACACATGAAGTCCTTATTTGGGTTTTGGGAAATCAAAAGTTTGGATTTGGGTGTCATATCTAGTAGTGACTCTGCCCTTCCTGGGCACTGGTTCAGTTCGAATTTTAGCTAACAGCCAACTGCCTGAATATATAGGCACAATACGAAACGCGTTTGAATCTGCGTCGGAAACCGAATAGTGCTGTATTTGGATATAAATTGTTCAGTTGGGTTGAGACAGGTTCTTGAGCAGCTGAAGCTAATTAATTCAAAACCGTTTCTGTTTTTCTGAATGCTATAAGTTTACATTTCTCAATGAAATCAAGCTGAACATGTTTCATTTCTTGTGAGGGACTGATAAAAACAGTCATATTTACTCCATTTCGCTCGTGATCTCGCGCTTCCAAGACGGACAGATGTTTTGTGGTTGCCGAACCGACGCTTTGAATTAATTTTGTATACAAGATCCAAAAAGAATTAGCACTCTTGTTCTAGATCTATTTCCTATTTAAGATCAAAGCACGGATGACGTAAAAATACAAGCGCTATTTGAAATAGGAAAACAGCATTTTAACGATTGAAATACTAATTTGCTAAAACACTAAAGAAACAGAAATTAAGGTTTTTCATGGAGATTGGAGGTGAGAATGAAAACAACACAATTAAAATAATTTCTGCCAAGCCTCCGTTGTAATGAGAGCCAGGCAGTCTCATTTGTCTTTACAAGCACGTTAATAAAAGGCATTGCTTCAGCTGTTACGGAATATTAAATAATTCCAATCTTTTTCTTCCTAAACTTATTTATAAATAATATTTGTTACGTCCTTGATGCCATTTGCTAAACGTTTTGTGTTAAATCATTGAAAGTGTTTTCTTTGAAAAGTCTAAACGAAGTTCAATGGCCTTCAATCGGTCATTCCACACTAAATATCGCAGTTCTCCTTCTGGATTCGAGAAAGTTTTTTTCAGATAAATTACAATTCAACAATTGAACGGATTTTCGGCTTAAGTTTGTTCAGAATATTTTCATCATTAATTTGAGCACCTCGCGCGTGAATTGAACGAAAGAACGAGTTCATTTTCCAAGCAAGGTTTAATATTCGTAGATGTTTAAATTTTAAAAACCTTAGTAGTCAGGCGCGTAGCTACCTGTAAGCCGGGTAAGCCCGGGCTTACCAGTTTTTCTGAAACCCTAGCACTTTTTCTTCATCCAATTTCAGTCTTTTATTTCGGAAAATGAAGGTACAGGCAGACAAAATGGGCTTACCAGAAAAAACTGGCTGGCTACGCGCCTGGTAGTAAATTATTGACATGCTTAAACGTTTAATACACCTGTACTGTATTTTCAAAGTTCTTCTAAATAACAGTTTGCTTTCTATTTCGCCGTAAATCGTCGCCAACAGTTTGTCAAGGGGTGTTTGCATTAGCAAGCCCAACGCAAACCCTTTGTGGTAAAGGAATACAGTCTTGTATCCAGCAATCGCAAACCGTTTTACACGCTTTTTTTTT
>JAOEJI010301220.1:0-11547 GCA_025448255.1 Umimayanthus chanpuru | reverse complement strand
GAGGGCCCGAAAATTAATAAGCCGCCCGGGGGCTTATTAGAGCTTTTACGGTATTTTACGGTATCAGTTATCACCTTCTTTGTTAAATAACGTGAGTGTTATGAACATTTGCAAGTCGTTTCTGTTTAATACGCGCGAATCATGTGGCAGTTTTCACCGTGTCATTGAAATTTCAAAGTTCGGAGTTCTTAGTTTCGGCTATACTTTATTTTATTAGAAATCAAGAAGTGAGCAGTTATTGTCATCTTTGATTGCTTGGTCTCATATAATATTTTTCACCTGGCATTTGGGAAGTCAGTCTGTCTGTCTTTGTCTGTCTGTCTGTCTCTGTCTGTCTGTCTGTCTGTCAGTCTGTATGTTTCTCTCCCTCTATGTCTGTCTGTGTGTGTCTCTTTCTCTGTCTGTGTGCCTCTCTGTCTGTGTGTCTCTCCCTGTCTGTCCGTCTCTTTCAATTAAATTGTAAAATCAGTCTAAGTTTGAACTTCGTTTTCCTCTGAACTAATAGATGTACTTTAAATTACAAGTGTAAACGTTTTGTTGAATTGATCCCAGGAAGATTCTGTGCGATTCAGTGGCGCGCGGGCCTTAGGCCCTGATGCGCGTATTGCGCTGGAGGCGATTCTGGCCATAGACTCTGGGTAACCGCGTCATAAAGACAAGGGAAGGTAGCCTGGAGATGAGGCTACGTTAGAAGAGTAACCTTGTATTAACCGATTGAATAACAATCCACTTTTTACTAATTTCTGAATATTTAACAGTAATTTGTAAAGTTTATTATTTTTCCTAAAGTTTATGTTTCTTCTTTAAACTGGTTAGTTCAATTTTGGTCGTGATAAAGTTTCTTTTTCTAATTCTAAGGCATTGGAAGAAACCCAAAAACGGAACATCTTGACGTGTAGACTCGACAGCAATTAGAAACATTGTTTATAGGTAGGAAACTTTTATTTTTATTTTTTGTACAGGATGGCAAACAAACGTAGCGCAACTAAATATATACGCTTTTGATTTCGTTTAGAGAGAGACAAGAAGATGACCATTACAAGCTAATTATGAGAGAAGGTAAGTGTTACTTATCTGTAATTTGTGTTAAAACTATAAATCTTCGTATATGAAAGCACAGTTGATGGAACTACAGTAACTGGTTGGGAATCTCAACAAATTTCAAGAGCTGCTCTGTCTTATGGTGAACAAACCGTGTCGTGATCCCAGATGTTTCTACTGGTTAGTTGTTCATATGCATTTCAATACCTTTTGTGTTTTATGCATGGTCAAGGCCAACGCACAAAAAGATAGAGAACAAAGACATATAACAAAGAAACGGGCAAATTTCATAACCACTATGGCTTTATTATATCAACTATGATGAAACAAAAGAGCAGTTTTTTTTGCTTTTGGGGAAGTGCCGGAAAGAAAACTTGCTTTACTTTTAAGAAGAAGACTGACATCATTCTAGGAGTGGTTGTAAGTACATCTTGTGAAAGTACTCAAAGATTCAGAAAGAGTTACATTAAAATAAATACTAAACGAGTCTTACTTTTTTTCTTCTATATACTTTCATTTTTTCCGTTGCTAACGGAGATTGTAGAATTGCAAAAACTGAATGACTCCGTTTTTCAAGATTTCTTAAGTCACAAAAATAGAGTGCTTCGGAAATTTGCAAAATTTTGTCATTATGAAAATTAGCAAGAAAAGGTGGTTTAGCTTTTGCGACTTTAATTCTGAAGTCTTTGAATCTCAGCGCTCCAAGAATAATGAAAACCCACTAAATATCCAATTCTTGCCGTCCCGCCCTTCTCCCGTCAAAGTTCAGGGCATGAAATACTCCGTTTTTATACAAATGCAAATTTTATGCTCGTTCCAGGTCTCCAAGAGGCAAATAAATAAATTGGCAATTAGAGACCTGGAATGAACACAAATTTACATTAGTAAAATGACGTATTGCCCTCGAAGTGAATATGTAGGACCGAGTGACCAGTCATGAGTAACAGGTATTTTGGTCTCGCCAGGTGTCCCTCCACCCCCTCTCACCAACACATGGGAGCAGAAGGCAGAATACACAAAGGTCGCGTTCTCAAGGTTCTACTGCTGACACGTTACTAGACAAGTGATCGTTTTAACGCCGCCGGAAAGCGTCCGTGGCAACTGGGAGGCGACTTGTTCGCTAGACAGTCTGCCTCTGTGTCTTCGTACAAGAAAAACCCAACCGAGATGCATTGGATCGATTATCTCCTGTAAAACCACTAGTTCTATTTCCTCACATAATTTTTGCATGCATGTCTCGCCATACGCGCTTCTTCTGTCAGCTTTGCTTGTCGGTCAGTCACGTTTGTCACGCACTCCTTCAAGTGTGCATGCTTGTCACGATGCAAGTGCCGTACTCTCAAGAACTCTGTTCTAGAAACAACTTACCATATCGCCACGCCCATACCAACAGCCCCAAGGTCTTTCACGCTATTATGAAGTGTGGCTGTAACTGCTGTCAATAAAGTTGCTCAGAAAGTTTTATTGTTTTGTGTTCAATTATCGGCAGATTCAAAGTGCTATGATTTAGCATAAACTCAAACAAAGCGTACGCCACAGCTGTACATTAATGGAGGTTTATACCCGACCCGATACGTCGAATGCCTTCAGAATATGTCTTTGAAAACGTCGACAGTCACAAAAAATGCATGGCAGACAACACTCTATAAACTGTAAGGTTTGAAACACTCTGTCTCCGAAATTATTCAACATACTCCAGTGAGCGCCAACAGGGGTCGCGCAGCAGTATCAAATGTTGGGGGGGGGGGGGGGGTGGCGTGGGCTAAGCCAACCGCCGGTTTTGAGATTTTAGTTGCTGGAGTGACCGAATATACGACTAAAACATCAAATTATGTAAATGTACATACTCCCCATGGAACATTTTGAGGTTTTAGTTTCTGTGGCTAGCTGAGTGACTAAAACGTCTATGTACTGATATGCAAACTCCCAATGCCGTACACTTTGAAAATCCAACTATATAAATGTGTGTCCAGAAAAAATGCAAACGAAAACATTAATCGTGACAGCAATGTAGCCCAACTTGTTAGTAAAATCTGGGTTATTCTGTAGCATGAACATTTGTTTTCAGTCCGCTTGCCTAACCTGGGTCCGGGTTTTACTTAAATACCCTTTAAACAGAGTGACAGAATATTCCGCTACAAAAGGGCTTGTGTGACGTGTCACGGTCAGATCCTCTGGGTCAGACCATTCACACTCGGCCTTTGTGAAGTGAATAACCGACCTTCGCTTCATTTTTTCGTAGTTGCTGCTTGCAGTGCGATTATCGGTTGCAGAGATTCCAACCCTCTCGATTTACTTAAAGTAATTTACCGGGAGTCTACCGATTTTTGGTGCAATCTCCCCGTCTCCCTATTTTTATCAAAATAACCCGATTTTTTGTACAATTCGAAAATCGAGAGAAATATTTTAAAAAATCATTGCATTTGAGCGATAAATACGGTAAATGTCCTTAAAACTGCTCTCAAATGCTGAAAATGCCACTTCAGAATAACAAATTTTCAAAAGTTTGTTGGGGTGGGGTGGGGAATGCCCCTGGAAAATTTTTTCCAAGGGTTGGAATCTCTGTACCTGACAATATGGAAGTAAGTGCTGTCAAGGTTACCCAACAGTTATAAAGCACCACCTGTGGTCATCACCTAGACTTCTACAAATGGCCGACAAGTTTATTTCTCTCCAGTCTCGAAAATTTAACAGTTTAAAATGAGAGGCCTTTTAAAAGTACAGAACAAGTTTCTCGTGGTTGCAAATTTTGAGTTTACTAATAAGATCTTCCAATGATCCAGTGTGATCTTACTGAAAGGAAATCGTTCACCGTGTATCGAACTCCACAGCGAGTACTAAAGACCGTTTAAAAATAACTGACCAATCATAGTGCTCCAAAACTCATCAGTACTTGTGCACGTGACGTGATCATTATTGTCAGACTTATTCGTTGCAGGACTGAAAAAGAACTATATGATTGGTTTATTTTTCTGTTCCCGTCATTCTGGTTCACTCTCGGACACTAGTGATGGAAGCACAGCGGAAGAACTACATGTTCCGTTCGTTAAATGACAACTCGCTTCCGTTTGTGCTTCCCTCCCCATGTTCCTGGCTCACACTCGAACAGGGCTTGTTCTGCGGCTCCGCTTCTGTTTCCGTCGCTAAAGTGTACCGGGTTTAATAGAGATTTTTAACAACTGGGACGGCAACGGCGGCTGAGGCAACAAACTTTCTTGTCTTCCCTTTATTCAGCGTCTATCATCCATTCGTTTTTGTTGTTTTCCGAATGAAAGACTAAGTAGAACGAATAGCAGACTCAAGTTGTTCGGTGTCGTTCTTATTCACGTTCCTCTGACGAAGGGCTGGCGCTTCTAAACAGCATATAAAGTGGTTTTAAATGTGGTAAGTTAAAGTGCTCTAATAAATATCCCAAATAATACCTTCTGAGCGAAAGCCCCAGAAAGGTAATGGACCCACACGGAGAAAGAGAAAAAATGGGATTCGAACCCACGACAGCAGCGTGCCCGCTGATCTGAATACATGTGTATCGGTCAAGGAGTCATCTACAGCACGTTCATAAAAATGACGCGTCTGGTGTCAAAACCAGCATAAATGCTTTGAAAGTGAAAACACTTCTGTTTCAAATTATCAAAAAAAAAATATTTAAAGAATGTTCATCCTCATCTCTACATATTAACGTTCTAACAAAAAGTACGCAGTTGACTTGCCACAGTCACGTACGCCTATTGGCAGGTTCACCACTCAGTACCTAGTCCGCTGACCAGGACCGCTTTACCATTCTCGGGTGGAGACAGACCAGCACTGCATTTTTTCTCTCAACCACAAAGAAAACGGCCTAATTTAAAAGCTCTTGAATTAGTTAGAAAAGATAATTCTAGTGTTATCTTGATGGCTAGCCTCCATTCACAATACTCAAATTTCCAATTTTTGTCGCAAAAGTAATCCTGATCCAACCCTAATTCGAAACCCAACTACTGTACTCTGTAGAAATACTTCAACTTCAGTTGCACAGCAGTTAGAAAGTGTGATTGCTAGTTTGAGTATTGTGAGTAAAGACCTCATCTTTTTTGATACCCTTTTCCTATCCCAGGGTGTCAAGTGCCAAATGACTTGCAAAAATTAGGAAAATAGGAACGAAAATGCTGAAAAATAGGAAAAATAGGAACTTTCTCCTCAAAATAGTAAAAAATAGGAACATTTCTTTAATTTGCACTCTGACATCCACCGATTTATGATGTGAAAACAGCACTTGTAGCCTATTTCCATGCACACTACTTAAATCCATAAATGTTCTGTCCCTATATCAATGAGCAGCAAAGAAAATCTATGAATCTTTACATTGCATATCAATCCATGCATGTGCATCAACAAAACATAGTTCTTGGAAAACAAGTCACAATTTCAACTATACAGTTATAACATCATCCGTCACAAAAGTGACAGCTCTTAACTCGATTTCTTAGATTTTTTTTGCTGGTGGCTGTGCTGAGGGAATTGCCTTTTGAAGAAGTTGTGTCCAAGGACTTCCCTTTCTCACCCACGGCCTTTAACTGCTGCATTACCTGTTCTCGCTTGTTCCTTGCCGTGTCAAGCATCATATTTGTAACACTAACACTCTGCCTATTCACAGGCTGACGCTGAAACAGCATCATGGAATTTGGAGGTTGCGTCACTTAGTAACTCATCTGCAGCTTCTAAATCTTCTCTTGCTTTCTTCTCATCATTTAAAATATCCGTCTTGTTCTTTGCCAAAGAATCCCTGGACTTCAACAATTTCTCCTTCTCTTTCTTCAGTCTTTCTTCTTCCTCTTTTTTTTCCTCTTAGTTTCTTCTAACTCCTCCTTCTCTTCCTTTTCTTCGTCTAATCTTCCCTTGTACGCCGAGTGTGCCAAACGTGCAGCTTTCCTCATTTCTTTGGTGACAGGGATCTTCTCCGGTCTGCAGTTTACCGGGTCGTGGAACTTTACTGCATCCGACATTGGTTTGCTCTCCAAGTCTTGATCTTTCCTTCGTTACAACTCTGGAATTCACCGAAAGGCTGCGCTCAGAGTTGGCATTTGCCTGGCTAAAACAAGGCATGACTTGACCAGACGGGGAAGTAGTTAACGGCCATTACCTTCAACAGATGTCAGCAAAAACACAGCATTCCAATAATGGTCAACTCGGTGGTCGGTATCTATGTCTGATATGTCACCATCGTTCTGGTAGAGCTTCCACTCATCCAAGACTGCTGCAGTGTCGAATTCTGGTAACAGTTTCCTTGTAAGATTCTGGATGCAGATGGTTGTAGACTTGCGTTCTCTCTTTAAAGGGTTTAGGCATCCTAGATCCTTGAGAAACCTGTTATTAAGAGGTAATTTGGCTTGCAAGTGTGAAACGGCTGCCCCCCAAAATGCACGCATGCCAAGGAGTGCTTCTTTCTGTTTGTCGGGTTTCAGCAATGCCAAATACTTCCTTGTGTTATCACCTATAACAAGTTCACCGTCAGGAAGTTGATCCTTGATACCTTGGCATGAGACAGATTGCAGTGCCGAACCATGTACATCTTTCAGTTGATCTGCCTGAATAAATCGTCTCATTAACTTCAAAAGGGTCAAGTGCATTGCATCATATATCACATGTACGGTTGGACTACTTGTCTGCAAGACAGTTAGAAACTCTTCAAAGACGGGATCAGTGCTTCTTAGAAACTCCAACATAACTTTTGTCACATTCCGTTCACCTGTGGCTAGTAGTGCTGCTGCCCGCTTGAGGTTGATGCTCTTCGGTTTCCTTGTGTTATCTTTCTCAAGATCCTTGATAAAATGACAGATCGTGTCCCACTGTTCAAGCACACGGCGAATAGCAGGGCCAATGCTTAGCCAATAAACTTCTGTGTGCTGCTGGAAGGTCTCAATATCAGCTCCTAAGTTGGCCTGCAGTTGCTGGTAGTTCTCTCTCCTCGCAGCACTGTACTTGAAGATGGCATGAAGATCCAAGCATAGCTGATCAATGTCTTTGCCACACATTTCGAGTCCTTCACCAAAACCGTTATGTACCACACGCAGAACACAGCTTCCAAGATCAACAACTCCTTTAAATTCTGGATGCTTGTCTTTGATAGTTTGCTCGATCTTTTTCATAATTGCTTTATTTACATTAGGTCCATCTCTCACAAGTGTGATAAGTTTATCCACAGGAATGTTGTCCTCATGGAACTGCTCGATCATTCTTGACACTACTTTGTCAGCTTCAGCATGTCCAAAAAACAGAGAAGTATAGAATGTTACAATGACTTCATTGTGAGTAGGCGACCAGTAATGGAGGGTCAGATCCATTTGCTTCTTTACCTGTGCTGTCGTTGTTTCATCAAAGTGCATGCTAAATGACAAATCTGACTTGTTAACATCATCAACAACTTCCTTTCGTAAATATGGAAATACACGCAAAATACACGCCCGAATACACGAACTGTCATGAACGAATGTATGCTCTGTTCTGAGGCAAAACGACAGATGCCGGCTGATCATGTGATCATTTTGACGGGAAAGACCACAAACTTGCTATCTCGCAACTATGACTTTTACCCGAGCAACTGATTCTGCTTACTTCGCATGCCTCTTTTAACTTTTGAGAAAAAAATAATATGAAAGTCGAAAAAAACTGCTGAAAAATAGGAAAAAATAGGAATTTCGGCGAAAAATAGGAAAAAATAGGACACTTGATATCCTGCGTTCCCCATCCCCCCCCCCCTCCAACCAAAAAGACTACATCGATTATTAGTGTACCTTCCAAATCGAAAAAAGAGGGTAAATAGAACACGTTTAATAGTAAATTTGCTTACAGTACCAATAGTTCAGTGTGGAACAAACCGCTTCCGACAAAATCTTGACAACTGTCTCACAAAATGTTCAGTATCAAGACATTTCTTATATATTTTCTCGGAGGTACAACTGTATTTGGAAGTGTTTAAAAGATAACAAGCCACTCAACAGCTAAACGGTCTTCATCAGACAACTAGACAATTCTGCCCCCTTGTCCCAGCTGCAGATGTTCTGATTCGCGTTTCGCGAACCACGCAAATGACTGTGCGTGCATTCATCACGTTTGGCCCTCAGGTGACGGAGCAGTGCAGCAAGCAGTGTATTCTCAGCACTATCCATCCACAGCAAAGGAGCTTGTTGGTCGGAAGGCACACCAGAGCTCAGCCAAGAGTTTAAACTGGCCAAGTTCCTCTGACTTCTCTTTTGCCTGTGCGAGACCGAATACGTCTGGGTAAACTGACCTCCCTGCACTTGGTGATCACTGGCTCAAACGTTTGGTTGGTGACGTCATGCATCGTGTATGGCTGGCCCATTCATTAGAAAGTAGCCTAGAAACTAGGCAAATTGTACCACTGTGTCTGAAAATCGAAGTTGTAACGGTGTTATGGCGCGTCTTCCTGTTCCTCAAGGGCTGTTCTTAGCTCGCCAGATCTCGACTTGTCTATTAACTCGAGTTCTCGGATTTTCTGTTGAAAAATTTTCAAAGATACATTTTAAAAAAAATGCAATAAATATTTATGTCATTTCAGTGAAAAGGGCAGTGCCGTTGTGTTCGGCGGATCTCTTCTCTCTTAATTTAAGTCCGGGCATCTTTGGACCTATGGTGGCCAAACAGCCCGAATTTGTCCCACGCCACAGAGCTCCTAATTCAGAGAGAAAACCTGTACGGTAGATAAGGGGTAACGGCTTTGTGCTGGTCCGATTCCCCCCTCTCTTCCCATGGACACCAGAGTCTGCAGGTACGTTATAAGGGAATTAAACAGCACGCTTACCTGTGAAATTTGGGTTTCAATGAGTGTCCTGTATTCCTTTCCTTTTCCAAGGGATTCCATCTCACCCAAGAATTCTCGTCTTTCCTCTATTTCCTGAAGAACTTTGGAGCACAAGGCAATGATTTGTTACTGATAATTACACTGTAAATTTGGAGGTCATTTTCAAAGGCAAACTTAATTACAAGGCAAACTCTGGCTGCTATCACTAAATCGAAATTGTCAGAAAATGGTTTTCCAGTTAAAATGTTTCTTTACTAAGTATGGAACGGGATTAAAAATTGTGTGAGATTTATTTTGACTTGTCAGTTTTATTGGAACATCTGTATGAAAACAACTTTCAAGAAAACAATTACATAAAACAAAAATACAACCCAAACCGCATTGGAAACCACCTTTCTGGATATAACTTCTACACTTCTACATTTAACATCCTTTTAGTTAACTTGATTACATAAATCTTTTATGTTATATATGCTGACTACGTTGACAATGAATGATTGAACAAAAACTATGGAGAATTTATTGAAGAAGTGCTAGAAATGTATAAAACAAAGTTTTGATTAGCATGGACATATACATATACACATGACTACCGACATTTGTTTTCTTCTTTCATCTACACATTGAATACCATGTAAGTTTTCTTCCTTCCTCCCTTCCGTTCTGCTCCTGACCATGCAAACATTCCTGAAATTCAATAGTGTCTTACCTTCATCAAAACGATCTACTTCAGGTTCTGCTCTGCTCTCCGGAGGAGCTGATCTTCTCTTTGGTTTGTCATCATCAATATCTTTACCATGTTCACCATAGGCCATCACATTCTGTAGTTTTCTCTTGTCTTTCTCAGATATATATTCTGAAGCAAACAAACAAACTAGTTAAAATAAGCTCTGCATTGGGTAAATTAGAAAATTGTACTTCAAAGAAATCCAGGGTCCAGTTGCACAAATGTTGTATGTCAGCCATTAGTCTAACATCAGAAGTTAAACACTTACTAGGAAATCTTATGCAACATTGTCAGATGTGTGGTAAGTAAGAGCAAATGTTGAATGTAAAATTTTAAACAAATGTTAAAAACTTATTTCCAAGAGAAACCTCTCACTACAAAGGATAAAGCCAACAACTTATGACAACATTAAATTCTTTTTTCCATAATTTTGTCAAGGGTCATTTCTTGCACAACTCCCAGGGTGTTTTTGAATGATATGCCTATTTTGCCCCAAACCTCCACAACAAAATACTCCTTCTTTAGCAAAAAGCTTCAGGAATCGTACATTGGAAAGCAGATCGTACTTCAGTTCAGGTCAAACAAAGGGCATGGATATACGTCAATCAACAAGCAATCAAGAACAGAACCAGAAGTAAACTCAACTGAATAACTTTCAAAGCAGCTCCTAAATCCATCTTACATCATTGATCTAACATCTTAGAATTTGCTGATTGTGATTTGAATAACAAGAAGTGTAATACATTTGTGAATGTTGCATAGTTAATATCATGACCATAAAGACTACTGAAACCAACTCGATGAAAAGCAACTTCAAACATTTTCTGTGACATGAGTTGGGTTTGCACTGATGGCCATTGGAAAACTCCTGCCAAAGACCAAAAGAGTTGGAAACTGAGTGGTGCATGGTCATGGCGCTCATTCTTGTTCTATCGCCTTTTTGTAATTTCAAAGAGTGTCGCCGCCAAGCACATGGAAATTATTGCAAAAAAAAAAACTTGTTAAACTTGTTTGAGAAAGGAAAAAGTTTGGCTTATTTTAACTAACCATTGGTTAGCTAACCAGTGGTTAGTTTCAACTTAACCGACCTTTGAACAATGGGAATTTAACCTGTGGTTAGTTAACCAACAGTTAGCAAATTTAACCAATTGTTAACAGCTAACCATTGGTTAACTTAACCAGCTTTCGAGCAACCAGGGCCAGGATACTTGACTGAGTTGATCATTCCAGTGAAAAAACCTCTTACACACAAAAATGTCTCACAACGGCTGTCAATTATATTTATCAGCTAGAATTAGTACATACAACTCCTTTATTGAATACATGTACAATTGCCAGAACTTGTCTGTACCATATTATATTTTGCAAAATTAGTTTCTTTGGCAAAATAAACAAACAACAACACTGGTTGCTGCAGTAATCTCATTATCTGGGATGGTGACTTCCAGGCAGGCAAAACAGTGTGTGCTAATTATGTGAGAGTTGGAAGTCGCTTTCGCATTTTCTTGGCAAAAAATCAATTTCCTGACACACGGTGTTAAAATTTTGTCAATCTCTACAGGTTGGCCTGATCTACAGTCTTCCCTCCCTCTCCCATATAGTAAACTACTGACTACCGCACATTTGCAGATGTTTATAAACCTACTGCCTGAAGCTGGAACAAAAGCGTCTGTTCCTTGCTTGGCTTTTTGCTCATCAATAGCATCTTTTCTTCTCTTTCCTCCACTGAGATGTCGTGCATTCATCACTTTGGGAGGCGGTTTTCTGTTCGCTGCCTGTTGCTTTGGTGGTGTCCGACTTGAGGTAGGGTTTACATTTGTTGGAAGTGACTTGCCCTCTAGAGAAGGCAGAAATATAAAGTAGTGAGTTCGTATGTTGTGACTAGTCAATGTAACCCTCCCCCTGCCAAAATAAGGACAATCAAGTGCATACACTTACAGACTGGAACAATATTGTTTTTGGTTTTGCGAATTCGATGCTC
>JAOEJI010301109.1:0-11552 GCA_025448255.1 Umimayanthus chanpuru | reverse complement strand
TCATTCGCAGTAGCAGATACATCATCTCGAGTTGGTAGAACGTTGGATTGCTCTGGCACAGGGAATAATGGAGCAGTCGATTTGGGTGGAAGTTGGATCTCCTCATTCACAGTAGCCGATACACCACCTGGAGTTGGTAGAACGTTGGATTGCTCTGGCACAGGGAATAATGGAGCAGTTGATTTGGGTGGAGGTTGGATTCCCTCGTTCACAGTAGCAGATACAGCACCTGGAGTTGGTAGAACGTTAGATTGATCTGGCATAGAGAATAATGGAGCAGTTGATTTGTGCGGAGGTTGGATTCCCTCATTCACAGTAGCAGATACACCACCTGGAGTTGGTAGAACATTGGATTGTTCTGGCACAGTAAAAAATGGAGCAGTCAATTTGGGCAGAAGCTGGATCTCCTCGTTCACAGTAGCTGATACAGCACCTGGAGTTGGTAGAACATTGGACTGCTCTGGTTCAGGGAATAATGGAGCAGTCGATTTGGGCGGAGGTTGGATTCCCTCGTTCACAGTAGCAGATACACCAGCTGAAGTTGGTAGGAAATGGTTCTGCTCTGACACAGGGAATAAGGGAGCAGTCGATTTGGGCGGAAATTGGATCTCCTCATTCACAGTAGCCGATACACCACCTGAAGTTGGTAGAACGTTGGATTGCTCTGGTACAGGGAATAATTGAGCAGTTGATTTGGGCGGAAGTTGGATATCCTCATTCACAGTAGCAGATACACCACCTGGAGTTGGTAGAATGTTGGATTGCTCTGGTACAGGGAATAATTGAGCAGTCGATTTGGGCAGAAGTTGGATATCCTCATTCACAGTAGCAGATACACCACCTGGGGTTGGCAGGAAATGATTCTGTTCTGACACAGGGAATAATGGAGCAGTCGATTTGGGTGGAAGTTGGATCGCCTCGTCCACAGTAGCAGAGCCTGGCTTTGGTAGACTCTGGGAAGATTGTGACACCGGAAAAGATGAATCATCCAGTTCTGAGGATAACATTCTCTCTTTATTAGTAACATATGGCTGATTTCTATCAGAGTTTGGAATACTGCCACTGGGCTGGGTGATAGGAAATGGCTCTGTGTGCTGACGATTGTCACTTTGTATCTCATTTCCATGAAAGTCTGGTTGAGCCTGGGGTAAATAAGAAACTGGTATTTCTCCTGTTGTGATAGTTGGCTCAGTGGCAGCAATTGGTTTTGTGTGCTGCTGCATGTTTGGTACTTTGTTGCTACTAAAACCAGTTACATTTTCGTGGACTGGAAATGTTTGGGGCCTATCAACAAGTGAAGACTCAACTGATTTGACAGTTTCCTCAAAGATAGGAGCTGGTTGTTGTGCATCTGGATGAAGCTTATTTCCTCCAAAGCTACACGAACTGCTTGGCACTGATGCACTCTGTGATGCACCAAAGAGTGAAGATGTTGCAGATGCGCCATGTGGTGCTGATGGAATCTGTGGCGAATCAAAGAACGTAGATGCCGGTGGTACACCAGTTGATTCAGAATGCAGGAACTTGTTGCCTTCGAAAGCAGATTCGTTGTTGGGTACTGAAGAAACATGTGATGATTCAAAGAGTGAAGCTGTTGTTGGATTTTCAGAAGATCCCTTGTTCTGGTGCTCGCTCTCTCCAAATGCATTAGAGTTGCCCAGTGCCATTGGTATTTGTGGCGGTTCAAAAAATGTAGCTGCAGGTGGTTTGTCAGCAGAGTTAGCAGACAAACTGCTTGGAACTGACGAAATACTTGGTGTGTCAAAAAATGAAGCAGCTGATGCTTTACCAGTATTTGGGGTTGAGTCAAAGAGTCTAGCTCCGTTTGTGTTGTTGCTTCTTAATCCAAACAGTAGTTGAGAGTTCTGCGGTTCAACAGGTTGTCCATCTGTTTGAGATTGATCTACCGATAATGCAGGTTTGACAGCTGCTGATGGAGCCTCAGAGTCAAAAAATGCAGCCTGATTAACATTATGCCCAGATTGATCCGTCTGATTGAATGCAGTGAAATGACTGCCAGCAGTGGCGGTTGGTTCTTCAGTGTTACTTGTCTGTGGCTGCACTGCCTCCAGTTCAGCGTCGTCAATCTCTTCTTCAAGCCAAGCAGCACCTGGCTCAATATTGGCATCGTCTGGAGAAGTTGATCCACTTGTGGTCATACTTCTACTTTCTGTGTCACTTTCCTCATTAAGTGACTCACTGACGGCTCTCTCGTGGTCGTATAAGTCACCAGGACTGTTCCGCAGGTCAGGTCCATGTGAGCCAAAAAAACTGTTGACTCCTTGTTGTGACACAATGGCTTGTGGTTTAGCTTGTGGTGTAGTTGGTACGAAAAGATTGGCTTCCTTGTAACCTGTGGTGGGAAACCTCTGTTAATATGGCCACCAACAAGCTATTTTAATAGCTTAAAATAACTTAAAAGTGCCTGATTCTTTAACATGTACAACTTGTACGAGGTGGTTACTTGTAGCAACATCATATTTTTGGCTTAAACCACCTTCATAGTTGTGAAAATCCAGGAGTTCTTTGGGAGTTTTCAGTAGTTTTTCTAAGCGCAAAGTATTTCAAATTTACACAAAATGGAAAAAAACGTTTACTTGGCTGCAGTCAACTTAAACTCAAAAAATATCACTGAAAGATTACTCTGGAAAAACAAGAAGGTTATAGGATTTTATTTCAATTTTTCAGGTGGAAACGAAAATAGTAGTATATCTGTCAAGATGACACAACTAATACCGATCAGGACTCAAAGTAGATACTTTTAATTCAGGTTGACTTGTGTGGTTAGTTTTCAACTTTTAGCACATCACCAAAACTGTAGTCACACTGCCAACTACTAAAACATTCTTAAAGGCTAACCTGATCAATTGTGATCGATTTTAATGGAAAATAGAATAGACATCTGATTTTGCTACTCTTTCAGAGGAGCTAGTTTCTCTCAATAGTTTGTTAAATCAAAATCAAAATTTTCGTCACTTGTCTTCCAATACTAATAATTACAAAGTAAATTGGAGTGGTGAGGACACTGCTTTAAAGCATAAATTATGCTTATTTCCTACAGTCTGAGGTTGCACATTAAAAGCTGTACATGTATACAGTATGTATCTGGGAACACTTGTGTACCTAACTTCTGTTAATGCTTTGAACACAATTGAAAAATCTAGTTGCACTCTTGAAAACTACAAACTAGAGCTTTGCTAACTGTTAACCAACTATCCATGAAGTAAAAACTGGAAGACTAGTTTTTTTAAAAAATGTTTACTCTAAGATAATGGTGAAAAGACTCAATATGGGTTTAGAACAACGAAGACTGATATGGTACATGGCTTTTTTGTTTATTGTCATGTACATGTAACGTTGGTTGTGAGGCCCACACAATGAGCATTATTAGGCTCAATATGGGTTTAGAACAATGAAGACTGATATGGTACTGTATGTGTTTGTTTTTTTGCTACACTGTATGTACACATAATGTTGGTTGAGAGGCCTACACACTGAGCATTATTTCTTCCTCAAAAGGAAATGTCTGCAACAACCATGATTTAACAGTTTCACTTCCAATCTTACCTTGCACTTCAGGATTTGAAGTGTGGTCTGTTTGCTCTTGTGTCTCTGTATGAAACCAGTCCAGTTCAGAACCTTTGGGGGAGTATTCCTATTGGGGTGAAACAATACCATAGGCATGAAAATGTATTTTTACTCAATTCCTGATCAACTATCGTCAATTGTGCCTTGAAATGTTGTTGCTTCATTTGGAACTACATGCAAAACCTCAAAATGCGAAGAAATTGTATGAAAACATCACTTATTCACAGATGAAACGGCAGCGACATGACCTGTAAAGACATTAATGAAATCTGTCTTTTACAAGCAAATAACAAGTGAACTATTTAATATAATCCAGTATACAATGTACAATATACATGATTGTACATTTTACCAGTCATTGTTCAATACGTTTCCCACTGCTTTTTCCATTCTAAATTTAGCCTGCAATTTTGCATTTACAGAGTTATACTGTAGAAAGCCAGTTTCACAGTCATGCACAGTATGTACAAATGGTTTGTTTGGCGGGCACAATGTCCTGTAAACATGGCGGATTGTATAAATGAGTGGAGATATTGTTGAAAATGTGTTATAATTGATATATTTTTATTACATTTAAAACAAAATCTCCACTCATTCATACAATCCGCTGTGTTTACAGGACGTGTTGCCCGCCAAACAAACCGCTTATACATACTGCACATGATTGTGAAACTGGCTTATTAATGAATTTTGTCTGGCCTACAAATTTTCCTGTTTGCTAAATAGGAAATAAGGATGTTTTGTGTTCATATTCTAAGTTCATTTATGGAAAATTCATAACAATAAGTAAACTAAAATAAACGTAAGGTATCTATTTACAGTAAGGTGGAACCGAAACCAACTGAATAGGTCGGTGCAAAAATGGCCTAAATGATGATTTTTAGTGATTTTTTAAAATGCTGGGAAATTTTTTTTTTTCACAGCTACACTGTTTCCTACTGTGGGCTAATGTTACATAGCAAATAAGTTTTCCGGTAAGTTGGGAGACTTTTGAAAGAATGGACTAGCCACAGTTTATTCAGGGGCTCAGTGATCAAAATAAGGTTGCACAATGCAAAATTTCTTGCTTTGGTTGCTGAGTTAACAAGTTGAGCATTTCTATTTGGAAGCAGAACCTGGGAAAGATGGGGGTTGCTAGTCTGAAAATTTGATACCCAGCGCAAAATTGAGAAAGCTGTTATTGTCCACAAATCTCAAAATGGTCTCACACCCGAATACCTGAGCTCAATGTTTGAAGACCAAGATAGCTATGTAACACAGTATTCCCTTAGAGACACTGAATCCAAACTGGCTATTCCCAAACCACGCACAAACTATCTAAAAAACTGTTTTAGCTATAGCGGTGTGGTGCTTTGGAATAGCTTCCCAGTCGAGTTATGGCAAGCAAACACTCTAAGCAAATTCTGAGTTCACACAGGCTGCTGCAGCTTCTTTAATACTTAACCAAATATATCACAGCACTCTTGGAAAGCAGGTTTTTAATTTTTTAGTATTTAATTCTTTAAAATTTAGTATTTTTATACAATTTAATTACATAGACATACATATAATTATATATAGTTTTTAATATTTTAAAAAAAAATCCTTAAGAGTCTTCACCATGTTCAAATAATGGTACCATACCACAAGGTGGCTGATCTGAGAATTACCGGTAAAACAAAATCTGCCATTTTGGTGTGAGAAAAGCTTCCGGAACACCTCTTCCTGTCTAGGTAATCTATTGCTGCAAGTTTAGTTTGGGAATTTTTTAAGCCACATTTTCAAGGGACAAACGGGGAAGTGTTTTTTTACCCCCAGTAGAGATTATAGGAATTTCTTGCCATTTTGGAAGCTTTTCTTTTCCAGTCAAAAGCAAACTCACTTGGTAATGTTTGGGTGGAAATGCAAGTCGGATTACAAGAACAATGTGTTGGCTACAGTAGATATATAATACTATGTAACATAACTCTTTTGGCCACTGTATCATTGCAGGTAAATAGATAATTTTGAGATTTTGTGAAGAGTGGTCCACAACAGTCACTTAGGCCATTTTTGCACCTACCTTTTCAACTGTAGTTAAAGTGCACATATTAATTTTCAGGTCTTCAAGTACTGATGCGTAATTGCTCTTTTAGTATTTCGTTCTAAGAAAAGACTGTTCTGTTGGCTTCCAACAACAATATTCAATATGTACATGTATACTCTACCCAAAATTTACACTCGCTGACACTTACAAAACAAACTCCAGACTGAAGATCGAGTTGTTTAAGAAAGCCATATAGCATCAGTTGAAAGAAGTGATCAGCAACAGAATTAACGCAAATTTATGTACAGCAAAATACCATGCAATTTCTAGTAGAATTCTTACCTCCATAAAAGAGCCTTGGTTTGCCGAGGTCTGCTGCTGAAATCCAGCTCCTTGGTAACTAAACAACAAGCAAAATTTGGATACATATACATACCATGACATATTATTTGTAAACATTGTGATTAGGTGTCAGAACACACAAGTTTTCACACATCTCAGCAAGGTATATACAGTACTCATACAGTATTTGTTAGCACAGAACATACGTTTAATTGACAGCTTGAATATTCAAGGAGAAAAATAATAGTCCAGGCTCCGGTTGCTCGAAAGCTAGTTAACTTAACCAATGGTTAGCCATTAATGGATGGTTAACAAACCAGTGGTTAGTTAATGGTTAGCTAACCAATGGTTAGTTAAAATAACCCAAAGTTTTTCCTTCCTCAAACAAGTTTAGCAAGTTTTTTTTGCAATACTTTCCACATGCTTGATGACCACACTCTTTGAAATGTTACTAAAAGGTGAGAAAAAAGAGCAAGCACCACGACTGCACATCACTCAGTTTCCCACTCTTTTTGTCTTCAAGAGTTTTCTGATGGTTATCAGTGCAAACCCAACTCATGTCACAGTTTGAGGTTGCTTTTCATCAAGTTGATTTCAGTAGTTTTTATGGTCGCGTTATTAACTATGCAACATCTCTGTGATCAGCAAATTCCAAGATTTTAGATCGATGATGTAACATGGATGCAAGAGCTGCTTTGAGAATAATTCAGTTGAGTTTACAGTACATGTACTTCTGGTTTTGTTCTTGATTGCTTGTTGATTGATGTCATGTATATCCATGCTCTTTTGTTTTCCAGAACTGTAAACAAGTTTGTGAAAATAACCTTTGATTCTTAGCAGCCTTAGATTGTGTTTTGTTGTGCAAGAAGTAGCCAATTTCCTTATACTATGTGAGAAACACTCCAATTAACATAATCTACAACAAGTCCAATGCGTTGTTGACAGAGTTGTTTTTCAAAGCTAGTATTTTTAGTTTTACCTTTCTTTTCAGCTAGGCTAACACATTTTAGGGGTATGTAAAAACGCTTTTTAGAGTGCTTTAGTAGGATTCTTATGAGTTGTACAGACTCTGCACTGAACCTGTACAAATGTAACTGTCATGGATAACTGCTCATTTGCAGACTTTTAGTAGTTCCTCTCTCAAGTTAAAAAACTTTCGTTTTCGACCCACAACCAGCACTGACTAAAAAACAAATCAGCCGCCTTTTTTTAAATTTTATCATGGAGTTTATGGCGACTTAACCGACCCCGCTAGGTTGGTTAAATTTAACCTAGGGTTCTTACATCTTCAGAAATTTAAAAACCCAGGGTTTTCCAGGGCTGTTTTACCGTTTTTTCCAGGGCTTTTCCACGGTTCTTGAAAGCCCAGAATCAAAATAATGTTTACAGCAAATTGTTCAAAACAACATTTAATAGTTAATGTAATCACTGTAAAGCAACAATGTACTCCAAGTGTATCGTTTCAATACTAAGCAGTGGTTTCTAACACAAAATGAAGTTTTGAAATGATACGAAAATCTACAATTTCGATTGTTACTTGTAATGAAATTAGCAAAATGTGCACCACTTCACAAATTTATCAGCTTTCAATAAAGTTCTGTGAAATTTTCCAGGACTTAATAAAAAAATTCCAGGGCTTTTCCAGAGGTTTCCAGGGATTTCCAGGGCTTCAAAAATTTTTCAGGGTTTTCCAGGATTTCCAGGGCCCATACGAACCCTGTTAACCAATGGACAGAGAAAAACTAACCCATGATTAGTGCTAACCGGCTTTTGAGCAATCGAAACTAACTCTTGGTTGAACTTTAACCATTGGTTAAGCGATATAACCACTGGTTAAGAGTTAACCAACTTTCGAGCAACCAAGGCCAGGGCTTTACAAGAATTCTGGGACACATGCCATACTTTCTGGTGTAAAAGTTCATCGTTCTGTATATAATTATTGTTGACCCCTCCTTTTGAAGGCAAAAACAACAGCTTTTCTAAATTTGGCCATATCTTTTATAATTGTATGTGTTGGCTCATAAGGAGACATTTCAAAAACAGCTCCAAACAACACAGCAAGTACAATTAAAAACATGACAACTACAATATTTTAAAACTTGTATGCAAACAAAGTTGGCCTCCTTTTATGGGGCTCCTAAAAAATGCCAGTCATACATGATTGTATGAACCCCACTGCAGGGTACATATACCTCTAAAAAATCCTTAATTCATTCCCCATCATTTGAACAATTAAAAACATTATTTTGGCACTCGCAGTTCCAGAGTACATCATATTAAATTTGAAATTCTGTTTGCAGCACTGTTTACTTCAACAAGTAACATGTTATTACTCTAAATTAATACCAAAGAATTAAAAGTAAAAAAGCACAAGGAGTACAATTAGCATGCCTGAGCAGCCCCAGGAGTGTAATTTACAGCACGTATGGCTTTTACAAAAATGAGGCCCTGATTTGGCCAGCGATGACTGGAATTCACACCACTGTTGACCTTCATGCTCCCGTGGACTGAAGCGATTTAACGGGCTAACAAGAGCCAGGCACCTCATGATTTTGCAAAACAAATTTGATTGGTTGATGCAGAACAGTTGTCAAACATTTAGTACACAGTTTGCTGAAAGTAAAACTGTATGAGTTTCCAAATCTGTAAAATTTTGCACTTTGCGGCTTCTAATGAAATTTAAGAGTGGCTGTCAGTAATGATCGACTAAGTTAGGCAATTTTGAAAAAAACAAATCAAGATTTCAAACTTTCTCAGATGAAAGGTCTAGAGGAACTAATATCAGATATATCAACATGAACTGGCTCCATTAATTCTACATTATGTGGTTCAGCATTAACAGTTACAGCCATATGTGTTTTGAGTTCATTCAAAGCCTTTGCAGGTGTTAATATTGTCCAATTTTAATCAGCGCTCCCAAAACTCCAAGAACATTAAATGGTAATTCTGACTGCATATCCCAACACAATGTCATTAAAGGGATTTACGTTGGCTGGAAATCACTTTGGCCATCAAATAAAACTTTAAGTTTCCATATTATGGTTTGGGGGTTTACAATCTGTAATTTTGTTCACAGCACCAATGCCGGGCCATTTGTTTTGCATTTTTGGCCAGGTGCCAGCAAAACTGTGCAAAGAAAAATGGCAACTAAAGAAAGTGCAGTGTCAAAACCTTCAGATTCAAGCTGGAATACTTGAGTGATAATCAGTCATAATCAAGCTCGGATGAGATGCAATTGGGTGAGGATGAGTCCAAAAGATTTTCAGTCACTAATTGGTGGCAGTTTGTGAAAGGCTCCACTTCCACATGATTAAAGAAAGAGATCGAGTATACACTACATGTCTGCTGCAGAACGATGGAGAAATTATGTTGCTATGTTCTTGGCAAGCTCTGAAAATTGCACCCTTCCCTGGAAAGAATGCTTCAGCGAATTAATGTTGTTCTTTACACTGTCTCGTTCAGACAAACAGCTATAAAATCAGAGTGGTCTGTAAAGCAGTTCAGATGTTTGAAATTCCCCTGAGAACATCAACATAATATCTGCATCACTCTTCAGCAGATGTGTAGTGTACACTTGATCTCTTTCCTTATTCATGTGGAAGTCAAGCCTTTCGCAAGATACTGGACTTTCGGCACTGAGCCGTTTTGTTCAAGGTGAACTGTAATCACACCTTTGCCAGTTCTTTGACTGGCTGCCTCTTTATCCTAAATTATTCATTCAGGGACTTGAGCACAGTTTCTTTCTTGCCCAAGAGTTCGACTCGTCAATAGGAAGGTTTACAAATGAAATTTGAATGTAGCACTAATGGTTCATCCAGAATACAAGTGATGTTATTGATCAGATCAATCTACATTTTCATTTTAAAAAAACTGCTGTTTTCTGTTAATGAAACTGTCCCTGGGCAAGCATAACTTCTCCTTGTCTCCTGAAATTGACCTCTCATTATTTTAAGTGTACCGGGCTTGAAAACAGATTTAGTAGGAGTTTTTGAAACTGCAAACCTCTTCACTATTTTAAGCGCACATTGCTACACAGCCTTTGAAAGGCCATGAAAGGTCAACACATATTCCCAGGATAAACAAGACCAGTTCAAAACTAGAAATTCAAACCACATCTGGCACAGCATGTGGGAATGACGTGGTCTCGTCATGGCAATGATTATACATGCTCAAGAGCTATTCAAGCAGCCATTTGCAGAGGTCTCTCTTTTGTCTCGTTCTTCATGGCGATATGAAGAGATCTCTGCTCGCAAGGTAGACATACATACAGTACAGTCCGCGAGTTACACCACATTGCGTGAGTTTTTGCAAGTATATTTTTCACATAGCATACAGAATGTTTTGATTTGGATTTTTCTTAGTGGCACAATTAGCGTTCAAACTTCAAACAGGTGAAATTTTACTTCAGGTTTCAAAATGACCGCACAAAAAGAAGAAAGCGCCCAAGTTGGGCTGTGGCATCATTTACGGAAGTCATACTTGGAGTCTTCAATCACTGGAGAAAGATCTGACATTCTTTACATCTGTTGTTTATAATACGAAAAGTCAGGAAACACAAAAGAAGATATTTCTTTAGCAATAGAAGATTCAAATGTATGAATTCTGTAAATGATGTCACATTATCCACTTGGACCCATTCTTCCTTTTGCGTGGTTACTTTTAATCCAGAAGTAAAATTTTGTCTGTTTGAATGTTAATTGTGCCACAAAGAAAAATCCAAAATAAAAAAAAAATTTTGCTATGTATATTAGAATGTAGATTCTAAAAATGAAAAAAAACACAAGTGATATATGCACTTCAAAATGCATCTTTTCAACTCTTTCCTTGTAATTCTTTATATTTTAACAGTATATAGATAATAACAATTAAAATTATTTCAAAAATAGATATTAGAAAGCAATTTCCATTTCTCTTATTTTCATTTTCTTTAGCTTTCACTATAGTATAGTCTGTTATAAATTTTACAAGATCTTTAACATTTGTAAAGTGCCTTGGGACTTTCTAAAGGTTATACATGTATGTGCGCTATACAAATTTAAGTTCTTATTATTACTATTGTTGTTAATTTGTCTTTTGTTAATACATTTATACATTTATTAAATATGTAAAGTACCTCGGCTTAAACCCATTCCAAGTCTGTTGGAGCGAGTTGTGTGGTTGGGGTGGATAGTGGTTAGGCTGGGCTGCCTGTGGTGGGGCTGTTTGTCCCCATCCTCCCCATGATGAAGTGCTTTGTGGTCCGCTTGACTGACCTACAAGAAGGCATGGTTCAATTCATTATATAATTAAAGAACTCGGTGCAAAGACAGCACAAGTGATGATTTTTGGTGACTTTTAAAATACTGGGAAATTTTGGGTGTTTTTCACATCTGTACTGTATTCTAGGCTAATGGTACATAGCAAACAGGTTTTCTGGTAATTTGGGAGACTTGCCATGAAAATAAGTGGGGAAGGGGGGGTGGTTCCTTTTGAAAGAATGGACCAGCCATAGCTTATCCAAGGGTTTAGTGATCAAATGAAGGTGGCAGATGCCCATTTTCTTGTTTCGGTTGTTGAGTTAAGTGTAACACCTTCCTTAAGCATTTCTGTTTGTTGGCTTTGGTTTCGGTTGTCGCAG
>JAOEJI010300998.1:0-11552 GCA_025448255.1 Umimayanthus chanpuru | reverse complement strand
TCATAACTGCTATTTGTGAACCTAACACAGCTCCTTCCTTACCCCGCTAAAAGACGACAACGGGCGCGAAACCCGGTAGTTCACGGAGAAGTCGTCGCGGAACTGTCGGTCTTGCCCGAAGTCTTGATGTAGGACCGAGCACGTGTCGTTGGAATAAGAACTGGGTACGTCACCCTGAGTCACGCAAATCTTGAAGTATGTGTCACACTCAGATGTACACTTTGAGAAAATTGGATAGTCACAACAATGGCCATCCGACTTCCTGGGCTCAGGATTGTGATATTGCAACATTTGCATCGTGAACCGCCCTCCAGCTTCAACTTGTGCCTGTTGATAAGAAAAAGCGTTTTCTAAAGGTGATTTAATGGGAGAAAGAAGACTTCGTACGGCAACTAGAAATTATTAATATCCTTTGTTTAGGGAGGTATTTTTGAAGGACTGAATTGCTCGAAAAATATAAATTTGTCATAAATTTGAGAGATTCTATAATTACAAGAGATCCAGTCTGATATATATACATCATTCTTTCATTGATTATTTTCATGAGATTTTTTGAGATACTCTGGCTTTTGCTTCTTTACCAAAATCAAAGATGGAGTTTCATCGCGCTCTCGCGCGTTTTAGTAGCGTTTCTCCGTTTGCTGAGACACGTGATTGAATCGCGTGAAAATTGCTTCTTTTTGGTCTCCTTCCAGCTACCCATGGACAATTTCCGTCAAACTATTAAAACGCACAATTGCAAAAGGTTCTTGCTGTTCCAAAGACTTGGATACGTCACGTTGAAACCCAAACAATGAAGGAATGTGTTGTGATTATCTTATCTCTAAACTAAAGGCCATACATTGTTGATAAGACGAACATTTCTATAATGAGATAGTTAGGTAATGACAAGGATCAGTGAATACTTTAAGTTTTGTTCAGAAAATGCTTCCGATTCTTGTGGTACCTTCAATTTGTGAAAACACCACCTCTAGTCTATTGCTCGTAGTACGACACGAGGTTTATGAATACTGACAAAACCTTTTCGAGAGGCTTTCTGATTATTCTGAACTCAACAAATTTTAGTTGATGTCTGTAAATACAATTCTTATCTTGTTGTTTACTTAAGCCTACTCACTCACTTGAACGGTATGTAGTGTACTGAGTTCGTGACTGAATATTTGAAAATTCCATATGAGACATTTCGACTTTAACTCACGCATGTTTTTGGTTTCCTGTACTGTACTTTTATAAAAAAAAAAAAGGTGTTCTTCTTTTTTAAAGAATCATTAAATATGTGGTAAATTTAGTCCAATCTGAATTATTTGTTTATTTGAGTTGTTGTTTATAAAAGTTTTAAAACAGCAATTATAAGAAAGATTATCTTTCAATAATAACAATTGACATACTTGTGCACTATATTTTCCATATTAATTGCTATATTTATATAAGACCAATAATATAAACTAAATAAGGTGACTGGTAACATTTATATGGAGCAAGACCACCTTTAATACTTAACATATAAAGGTAAATTTAGAATGTTTTATGTAGTTTATATATGTTTAAAGTTGCCAGTAAAAACATAAATGTTGAACAAGAAAAGAACTTGACTTTTGCTTTTGCTTAATTGATGTGGTAAAAATAAGGATTATTCGTAAAATTTACAGTTTCACTTGAAATTCAGTTTTTTGTTGCTTCAGTAGCCGATATAATTTATAAGGCCCCGAAATTAAAGCCCTTCCCCGAATACTTGATCAAAATATATTATGTACTCCCCCCCCAAACAAAAATTTCGGTTAAACTCGACTCTGGACGTATGACTGTAAAAAGTGACATAGCAATTAGAGAACATGGAACTAGAACACGACTGTGTACAGAGAATAGGGCAAAACTTTAGGTAAGTCGTCATCGGACTCAAGTTAATCTCTACTGTGCTACTTTTACTATATCTAAATTGGCACATACCATGTACAGACAATCCAAAGCAAAGGCTGCAAACACAGACAGAAGAATACCCCTCATTTTCGCGAATCTCAAACGATTATCAGCAATAAAATCTAACACCTAAATCACTCGGCTAAATAGCAGCGTTTACAGAGTACTGCAGGCATACTACAGTATCTCGATAGAATAGGAATCTGCTATGAACATGTCTAAAGAACTGCAACAACAATAACAACAACAACATTCACAACAACAACAATAACCGCAACAACCACAACAACAACAATTCCTCTTCTCTTATAGAAGCAATATTGTTCACATATAACAAGGCAATATCAACTTGAAATACTTGTAATTATGTTTTCAAGACCTCTAGAAACTTAGTTCGAAGGTTGTTGCCACCATTCATCTCACTACAGACAAAGAAGAAAACTAGAAGCTTCAAGGTTAAATAATTACTGGAGAGTATTCTTAAATCTGTTCAGTTATGATTCAAGTTAGTCTTATTGCAAACAAAGCTTGTTTACAGAGTACAGCAAGCATACTACAGTATCGCGATAAAATAGGAATCTGCTATGAACATGTCTAAGGACTGCAATAACAACAGCAACAACAACAACAACCGCAACAACCATAACAACAACAATTCCTTTTTAATGACGACATACTTACAGAAGCAATATTGCTCATATATTACAAGGTAATATCAACTTGAAATACTTGTAATTCTGTTTTCAAGACCTCTAGAAACTTAGTTCAAAGGTTGTTGCCACCATTCTATCTCACTACAGACTAAGAAGAAAACTACAGAAGCTTCAAGATTAAAGAATTACTTAATAATATTTTTAATTTTGTTAACTGATGTTCAAATTAGTATTATTGTAAACAAAGCTTGTTTACAGAGTACAGCAAGCATACTACAGTATCTCAAAAGAATAAGAATCTGCTATGAACATGTCTAAAAAACTGGCCAGCGTTTGTCTCTTGATAAATCGAGAGCATGCGCAAATGTTGTGTAAAAATCGTTAACTTTTAGCGTTTTAGATTGTATTGTAACACACGGCCACATCAGCTGTACAGCTGCCGTCCATTTATTTTACCGTGTATAAATAAAGGCTATCATTATTAATATTATTACTAATATTATTATTATTATTATTATTATTATTATTATTATTATCATTATTGTATGTAGTTTCTATTTATATTTTTTACTTTTATAATCTGCAATTTAGGCTCTTGGCCTTTTGCTTCTAGAGGTCGAAGAAGTAGGAAAATCAAATTGCGATGGAACAGTATCTCTTTTCGATCGCCGTTTGAGGTTTTGCCCTGCGAGCTTTTCTCTTAGTTGGTAATCACAGTCATAATCTGCTGACGTGAAATGACTGCTGCAAACGTGAGTTGACTCAGCTGGTAGATTGACTCGTCTCAGAAGATCTTTCCATAGTTTGTTTAGCCTTGGATCTTTTGGAATTTGATGATAACTTACGCCTCTTCTCGCTGTGTTTTCGTGATAATAATTACACCAGGAAACACAGCTATTAACCATTTTGAATAAAATAAAACAGAAACCAGATTCTATTTCCTCTTTAATCGAACATAAATTCACAGCCACAACAACAACTTATAAACTTGTTTAGCAGAAATGTTTCCGTTTTAAATGTCCAATAAAACAGTAGTGAAACTCTTGCAGAAACTTGATAACATATTTACACAATGTCTTGCGAGTTTCGATTCATGCATAACTTTTGTAAAAGCGTAGGCGACTAGTTAGAACATCCGTGAAGACCCATACGTACGTACAGTGCACTGTCCGTGTTTATCCACATCACAAAACAACAACTCATCCTCCAATCTCCATGTTGTTTGCTCGTAGAGACTCCCTGCATAGGACAATTTGACGTCACACGACAATCCGCTGGTTAATTCTGAGCCCCTGCTCAATCACAAAATGGCGGGCTTTCTAGTTTCAAATTTTCCAGATTTTCTGACGTCAATATCTTCGGTGCTAGCTCCTATCTACAGAAAAGCGACCCCATTTCGGAAAGCAAATGTCAAGGCCTGTTCAAAAAACTAGTCTTGATTTATGGCTGGAGTCGCCCTTTAAGAATAAACATGATAAACAATTCACCAAATATTCCTTCACCAGCATCCGTGACACTTTATGCAAGCTAGTTTATATGACATACGATTTGTAGTGAACAAGGAGCGTCGAAGTATACGTTGTTTCAGTCAATTTAAAAACAATTACTAAGCATACGGCAAGGTCCGGGCCGAATTAGGCTGTTAATGCAGCCTCTTTTATTTTTCGTATCACACTTTTAAGCAAGATTCTAGTTTATGCGTTGTGCGAGATGATCACTAAGAGCCAAGAAGGCGGAAGCACTTGACGATACTTCCTGGGCCTCGAATAGCTGAAAGAGTTGAATATTCTTGAAGAAAGATATTTTGGTAAGTCTTAAAAAGCCAGTACTTTCCTTTCAGGAATTCGCCGTTTACAAGACAATATAACTAGTTAAATGGAACTGAGACAATCGATTCACACAGATTTGCTTGCCTCTGAAATATAAACAAGTAAAGTAAGCAAGCGCCACAGTCAAACTCCAAGGAAATAGTCTTTAAAACAGCCATTGTACATTTTGAAATTATTTGAAGCAACGCTGAAAGACTCGGCTATCAAATTCAAGATATATTGTACGGAAATGCATGATTTGTGCAAGAATGCGAATCATTCGAGAGTGTTCGAGTGCTAGTCAGACACGGCTGGAGCTAAAAAAAAATGCGTGTACCCTAGTGCCAGCCGTTTTCCTACGACATTCGAATTTCCATTTTCGTTTTCTGTTTTCCTGCGATTTCAGAAAACGGAATTCAAACTTCTATTTTCGTTTTCCGTTTTCCTTAGACATAGGAAAACGGAATTTGAAATTGTATTTTCTTATTTCGTTTTCCTTAATCATTGGAAAATGGAGTTGAGAACTTCTATTTTCGCTTTCCGTTTTCCTACGACATAAGATAAGAGAATTCCACTCAGGTAGCCTTAAAGCATGGGTCCAGTGCGAAAAATTAAAATAAATAGAAAAAGATTCTTACAAATCAGAAATTGCACATTCTTGACCCAGACTCACGATATAGTGCCACAATATTATTTTGATCTCCATGTGAAGTCACGTGATATGACATCACACCGACCGTTAGTTTGGCGGGCTTTTGTACTGCCAATCTTTGGACCAAAACTACAGGCTGAAGACAAATTTTTACAAGCTCTCAAAATAGCCTAGATTAAAGAAAAGAGAAGTATTTTTTATAGAAATATTCTTTTTTTAAGTTATCGAATTTGCGAATTAAAACCAATATTTCTCAATAACAGGCCGTAACAATTTCAAGGTCCAAATAGTTTCATAAACGTCGTCACTTCTTCTTCAATTTTGGCTATTTTGAAAGCTTGTAAAACTGTGGCTTGTGCTTGTACCTTTGGGCCAAAGATTAGCAATATAAAGGCCCGCCAAAATAACGGACAGCGTTACGTAATATCACGTGACTTCGCATAGTGATAAAAAAATAATGAGGTGGGACTATTTCATGAGTTTGGGCCAAAAAATCGCAGTTTCTGAATTTTAAGAATATATTTCTATTTAATTCAATTTTTCACACTGGACCGGCCCATGCCTTAATATCTACCTAAGCAGTTTTCTTTTCCATTTAAGTCTTTTCTTAAATTAATGCATTCATTTTGCCTGGGTGTTGGCTAGGTCGAAGGTCGAAGTTATTGATTTCTCACCCTTGGAAATGAACTGTTAAGAGCCCTTTATCCAAGAAAAGTCGACTGCGCTTTTGAATGGTCATATGTTTCTAAGAAATTCCTAGAACTGTAAACGCATTCGTAGATTACCACATTGTTCTTCGTCGACATTCACGCGAAGGTAGGAATAAACCTTGGGAATCGTCTATCAAAGGCATGGGCCACACCATAAGCCGCAAGCTTTTCATTCTGGTCCATGTAATTTATGACCATGGTATTTGGCAGTACGTGGATGTAATTCATTTGATGTTCAGTACCTCTTTGGCGATGGTAACGGTAAAGGGGAACCACTCGTGACATTCCTGTACACATCGCTTGGATGCAAGTGTACCCCTAGCTTTCATGTCCAAATAACTATTCATAATTTTCCCTCCAAGTGTTAGAACCACTTAAATGATTCGATCAATTATTATTCTTTAATCCAATCTTACTCGGGATTTTGCGGGCTGGAAGAACTGAATGCTTAAGGCCCGTAGATTGGAAACTCTTAAAGGACTGACTGAACAAAACAAAGTTTGAAGGATAAGTGTAACCTCTCAAGCTATGCAAGTAAAGCTATGTTTGGTGGACAAAAAACATCACAGTGACCTTTTAGAGCCGCCAACTTCGTCTTGGACATGTTAAAATGTATTGTGAAGTTTTAAAATGTTAATAATCGCACAAAAAAGAACTCAAAGGATGTAAACAGACACTTTTTTTAGAAAAATTTCCCAATTTCGGACGAATACGGCTTTGAAAACGATGCAATGGCAACACATTCTCCTTTACAGAACAAAATTGTTTCTGCAAACCCCACCCGCGTTTGAAAAAGGATTAAGTGCTGAACTTTTTAAACTGCACGAGTAAAAGCCGTTTCCCCGATGACGCCAATTTTTTTAGCTCCGAAGCCATAATTTTTTGGTGACAAATGCTTCTAAAATGCAGTGAGCAGATCTTTCTGAATTTTCTGCATCAGTCCCTGGAAGTTTATTTTGAGAACCTTTGAAGGGTTGATGTTTGCTAGCCGTTGCTTTTAGATTACATATATGGTCTCCATTAGAACCTGGTAAATAAATAGAATAAATAACTTCAGTGTATGGACGAAATGTTAGTTTTACAGAGAAGTTGAAGATTTTTAGCAAGTCTGATGTTTTAAGCTTCCTTCTTCCCTGTACATTCTCTACGAACTAACCATTGAAAGCTTTCTATTTTGACCAGAATAGTTGACAGACGGCAGCTTGCGAAAACATGGCAAAGAATTAAAGTTACTAAAAATGTATGCTGCAGCTAATCACAACATAAAATGGTTAAAAAAAGAAATATGTTAGTACAGAGATTTAGAACAAAGCATTATTTCTGATATGGCGCCTTGTACTGCGATGACGACTGGTTCATTAGAAAGTCTTTTTTCTTGATACCGTGATCGCTGCAATATCTTTTGACGCTTTCGGGAAACGATTCTTCATTACATATACAAGGTCTTCATGGCTATTATTCTCCTCTTGAAGAAAACTGCGTGCAAAGACTTCATCAAGAATGTTTTCTAAGGCCTCCACTTGGTTTATATTATTCCCGCCAAAATATAGCCATAGTTTTCCAAGCCTTCTCACGGAGAAAGGAAGTGCCGACGTTCTCCCGGTTAGCGAAATGACCAAAGAGCACGAACTGGAACATCAACTTCGGCTTTTAATCAAATAACAAAAAGACGTACAACAGAATGAAAGTTGGAATTCAGTTGTCCTGTGTTGTAGGAAAACGAAAATGGAATTTAGAATTCCGTTTTCTAAAGTCGTAGGAAGATGAAAAACAAAAATAGAAGTTTGAATTTCGTTTTTCGAAATCGCAGGGAAAAAAAACAAAAATGGAATTTTGAATTTCGTTTTCAAACCTGAATGTCGTCAGTAGGAAAACGGTTGGCACTGGGGCACACACATTCTAAAACGTCTGTGAGTATTAACAAGTCTTGAATGTTTTCATATATTTTGTAAATATTACTGTCTACTTGTCAAGTTGTTTTGACAGTATTAATGGGCAATATATACTCGGCAAAGCTTTTAATGTCTAGGACAGTAAACAGGTGCTCTTGCCTTGCAATATTGCTCAATGATGAGTTGTACAGACACAGCTCATCTGTCCAGATGTTGATTTGTAACTCTTGTATAAAATAGAAACAGACATCACAGAAATTTAAATACTTGTAAGTTCCCTGTGGGATATTATTGTAGCTGTGTATTGAACATTATCAAGTTAAAACTAGCGTAACTGTCAGTTAAAAGGAGCGTCCAATTGATGGTTTACATTATGGACAAATGTGATTTGACGAATGCTTTACTGAAGTTTCTTGCGATTTTTTCTTTTCTTCTGAGCCTTCATGTTTTAACAGCGAAAGGTCAAAGTTTGATATCGAACGTTTTAATCTGAAGAAAATCATGTGACAATTAAGTCAGAGCAAGATTACCGGTACGCCACATTTCTTAGTTTGCTTCGAAACTTCATCCCGGAACAGCCGGAAGGCAAAGAGTTTGGGCCAGTACTGAAGCAGTCCAAGAAGACGAAATAATACAAGGAAGTGTCAATTTTAAAGCAGTAGTCTTTTTAACGAAAGCGTTTTTCAAATTTCATTGCAGTTATGAAACACCAACAAAAACACAAAAATAAATCTCTCTGGCATTGCGTTTGGCCAATCCCTATATGGAGTTGTTTACTTATTTCAAAAACCCAGGAAACCATTAAAGTGCTCACACAACTTTAATTTTTCTCCTTTGGAAAAAATCGAAATACATCCTGACTTTTTAAAACAAACTGGCTGTTGTGCTTAGTTATATAAAAGTTGCTTTTTTTTACAAGGAATTATTTGTTGCACAACGAGCAACTAGAGTCCATAGTGGAAAAACTTTCTTTGACTTCAGTTGACATATGACCACATATTACTGTCGTACGTGACGCAAAACTCCTCAGACGGAGTTTCTTGGGCATCGAAAAAGCTGTTTGGCTTTCAAATGCAAAATCATAAAGAATTTCGTTCCAATTTGCGATGATTTCATTGTGCGGCTTACAGCTCAAATATTTCCTATTTTTTTCTGATTCGAGTTTTGGTTCAAAGATCTGCTGAAAAGGGGGTTGCGGCTTATAGCCGAGATCGGCTTATTGCAGAATAACTACAGCAAATATTTTAACTGTATGGTTCTCTTTCTCTCTTTGCCCTTTTTGTTATACGATTGATTACATGCTCTTACACAAGATTGAATTTTACACGTCTTGTCATTAATAACGAAAGTACAAACTTGCGATTCATTCACCATATGTACTTTGGTTGATTTACCATTATCCGTATGGGCAGCATATCAGCCGAGTTTATTTATTTTTGTTAGCTTGTCAGCAGATCAGCTGTGTTTATTCTATTTCTTAGCACATGCCATCATGCGCTTACCATGTTAAAACAGTTTAGTTTCCCAGGCAACAACAAATTCCTCTTTACCATGGACATCACCACGCTGTATACTGTAATCACGCCATTCCGAACAATGAAGGGCTTTTGACACTTTAGTACTTTTTCGACCAGCGCATCGTCCAAGAACCCTCAACCGACAACACACTGCTTCGTTTGGCTGAACTTGCTCTGACACTTAATCGTTTCACATTTTCCGGAGATATCTTTAAGCAAGTTAACAGTGTAGCCATGGGAACCAAAATGGGACCAAACAACGCTAATTTATTTGTTGGCTATGTAGAAGAATAAATTTTCAATCAATTCGACGGTTCCAAGCCAGAACATTTCGGCCGCTACATAGATGACTGTCTTGGGGACACATCCTGCACTAAAGAAGAACTGGAACGATTTATCGGCTTTGTTAACTCTTTTCATGCGACCCTTAAATTCAGAGGAGAAATCTCTGAAACCTCAGTCACTTTTCTCGATATAAACATTTCTATCCAAGACAATAATTTGGCAACCAGTGTTCACTACAAACCCACAAATTCACCGGTTACTTACTGTACTCATCTTCCCACCCATCTCACGTCAAAAGGCTCAATTCCGTATTCCCAATTTCTCAGGCTCCATAGACTCTGCAGCGATGATTCAGACTTCAACTCCAAATGCGATGAAATGTCTAATTTCTTTTCCGAACGCGGCTATCCTGACAGTATCTTATCTAAAGCATTCAATCGTGTCCAAAACGTCAATAGAGAATCCGCTTTGGAACCATCAGCTCCAAACAATGAAGAACGAATTCCCTTTACACTTACTTTCCACCCTAGCAATTTAGTTGCCAGAAATGTGGTCCTCAGAAATTTAAAATTTTACAGTCAGATCCAGAAACAGCACTAATTTTCCCTAATCCGCCACTCGCCTCAATCAAACGCGATAGAAACCTGCGAAATTCACTTGTCACTAGTTCACTTCCTTCCAACCTAGAACCGGGAACTTTCAATTGCTCTCCTAAACGCTGCAACACGTGTCCGTTCATTAATTCTATTAAAAGCACATGTTCAAGGACCCAAAGGTTCATACCAAGTAATTAAAAATGACCATTTCGACTGCACAACCTCCAATATCATTTATTGCATTACTTGTACTCTCTGCAGCAAACACTAGCTTGGAAATCTGGCCGCAATTTTAGGTGACCGCTTTCCTGAACATTTACTTGATGTGAAAAAGTAAGGATCAGACTTGTCTAAACCCGTAGCTAGACATTTCAATTTCCCAGGCCATTCACACAAACACATGCAAATTTGCGGAATTAACATACACCTAGGGAACAACGAAACTCGAAAAAGGAAAGAACAGAGACTCATTTTCAAACTCAGGTCTTTGGCTCCCAACGGAATCGATGAACGATGTTCATTCGCATAGTTTCAAACATATTTTTGACCAATTAGATGCCACCTATTTCAACCAATGGCAAAACTTGACTTTTCGATCCACATAAATTAATTACCAACTATTTAAACACTGATTTCCCCACAATCCCTCAGTCTGCTCCGACGAAGGGCTAACACTCGAAACGTCAGCTACACACCAAATCCCACAGGTGAAAAATATGTCATATCAACCTTTGATTGACCCGTATTCTTGAATTAAATTACTAGGTTTACAGTGCGCTGATCTGTTCCAAATTTGCATTGCATAAAATTAATAGTAAAGTGGCAGGCATACTGTAACAGCACTACTAAGCCCCCTGTGGGTTGGGATAAATGGCTGAAATATGTATCTTGCAATATAATATTGACAAGAGTTCAGTATTCGAACTTCGTTGTTCACAAGCACTTTTTTATGTATCTCCAACTCATACATAACGTTTTCCTGTCTTGAAAAAGGGGTGCTTACTAAAACTTTAGCTAATCAAAGGAGGGTTATTAGGGAGGGTTAAATAATAGAGTATTTACTGTTTATTTTGTTCTTTCGTCATTTTCCTTGGTGAGGAAGAATGAACGTTTCGAATATGTAAATAAAGGTTCTACAATAGAATCACATGAACTGCATTTCTCAAATGACATGGTGGAAACTATGGGCCAGTGTGTATGACTTTGCCCTTTGTTTATTTGCTCTTAAAGCTAATGATTGGCAAATGATTATTTGCCTCGACCCGAGTATGGGCTACTAGTAGCCTCTTGTTGGAAATTTGTGACATTTGTCGCAACAGGATAAAACGAGCCAGGTTGTTGAAGCGGTTAGTATAAAATGCAGATTTGAATGTATCTTGTACTGACTGGTATTGGAAAGTTCAGCTAAAAAATATATAGTAATATAAACAAAAAGTTTGAAGCTACAAGGGATCGAAAATACACCGATGCTATTGGCTGATACTAAAAAAACCCGTTCTCTCGGACGTCCATGCCTCTGAAA
>JAOEJI010300887.1:0-11553 GCA_025448255.1 Umimayanthus chanpuru | reverse complement strand
GAAAACGTTCGGATTTCAATTTTATCAAACTTTTAGCCTTTTTAATCATATTTTAAATATAATAATAATAATAATAAAAATAATAGTAATAAAAATAGTAAATAGTAAAAATATCATCATAATAATAAAAGAAATTGTAAAAAAAATATACTTAATGAGGAAGCCTATGTCATTATTAATATGGTTTACTGAATGTTCCTCAGCAAACTACACTGAATAATCTAAGCAAAATCGCAATGAACAGCTTCAAACAGAACACGTGCCTGCCATGAACTCTTGGACGTAGTAACAAGTGCAAGGATCTTTCCCCCCACAGTGTACACCGACACGCCCCGGGTGTTCAGACTCGCCGCTCCAGTGTCCACGATAAACCTCGGCGTAGTGCAGGTCTTCGTCACTGGGTCGATCTTTATCTTCATGCCAATCGTGAATCCCTCAATGAGTTTCTCCGGGTCCATGAGGCCATCCTTGGGGTTCAGTTCAGTCTGAGACCATGTCGTGGGCTCGAAGAACAGCAGTCCGAGATCTATGAGCTTGTATTTACCGAACATGTAGAGGGGCGGGGTACCGGGAATTTTATTCTGCTTTACCGTCATGAAGTTCCAGTAGTAGCTGTACGGGAAGGGCGGCACTGGAGGGGATTAAACAGCACAACGTTTTAGAACTTGTCCAGAATTATGAATGCGAGAGAAATACCAAGCAGAACATAAAAAAAATCGAGGTTTAGTTGTCCCATACCTTTCTTGTTATCTTGTGGCACGGTTGGAGTAATCTTGGTTGGTGAAGGTCCTGAAACGGAGAGGTAAAAATACTGGTTAGAAAAGATAAAATGGTGCATTGTGAAGGGCTGCGTCGCTTCCACGACAGAGTTTACTATTTTTAAGCAGGTGAGCAGTTAGACTGGAAAAATCATAAGAAACATTTGGGAAAAGAGTCGAATAACGAAGTCAGGCAAAGTGGAGTATAGTAGAGAGATGGGAAGTGAAATGAAGTGAAGAACAGTGATGTGAGCTGATGCGAAGTAAAGTAAAGTAAGGTGAGGTGAGGTGAAGTGAAGTAAAATAAAGTGAAGGGAAGTAAAGTAAAGTAAAGTAAAGTAAGATGAAGTGAAGGGAAGGGAGGGAAATGAAGAGAAGTGAAGTAAAGTAAATAGAAGTGAAGTGAACCGAAGTTAAGCGAAGGAAGTAAAGTGAAGTCAAATGAAGTCAAGTTAAGCCGAGTCTAGTGAAGTCAAGTCAAGTCAAGTGACGCGCACTGAGGACAGCTAAGTGAAGGGAAGTGAAGCGAAGGGAAGTGAAATCAGTGAAAAGAAAAGAAGGGAAGGGAAGAGAAGGGAAGTTAAGTTAAGTTAAATTAAAGTGAAGTGCAAAGCAAAGCTAGACAACGCACGAAAGAGACAAAATGTTACGTCGGATGAGATAAGCATAAGAAACTTAACAAAAAAGAAGGAAAAAACAAAAAATGCCAAGCATCATTCTTAGTGATATTCTTTCGTCTAGTATTTCTATTATTTCTTATACGTCTACTTGTTTCTACTTACTTTATCAATAAAAACCAAGCATTAAGATCACAACTTACCGAGGTTGCTTCCCTTGCAAGCTTTCTCGCAAGTGTCCTTAGTGGCAAACATGTTGTAGTTCCCGAGACAGTTCCTGAACTTGATAGTCAGACACATCTTGGCGGTCTGGTCATAGTAGTACTTGTCCTCCTCGCTGTGGCACTCTGTGGGGTTCCACACCCTTTGGCAGACATTTGTCTCACTTGGATCTGATGAAATATAATAAAACCCCGCGCATAAGAACTTGGAGTAGCCTAAATTTGTGTTTTGTCAAAAATGAAGTTGATTACCCGAGCCTCTAAGCCAAGAATAATTCTCTCGATTTTGACACAACACGTTTGTTTGTTTATTTGTTGTGTTTTTTATTTGTTTACCACAAGATAACTTTACAATGCACGAGCATAAAAGTGAGGAGTTGATTGCAGATTTTATGGTGGCAAGGAAGCCTGAAGTGAAACCTCAAGCTTATGCTAGTTTAGGCTTCCTCGCTTGTCCAATTTACAAGAGTTGGTTTGAAGATGCAGACATCTAAATTGCGCGAGTACCATTACCCATACCCATATCGTTATCAAAAACTTTGTTTAACAAGGTTTATATACAGTGATCTTCCAAAAATCCATGTTAATACATAATTATACACATTTGTGCCAGCCAGCTGTACTAGGAAGCTACATTTGAAAACACACGTTTCGAAGCCGAATTTATATAAAATGTTAGCCCTATGTTCTTGTTTAGTCTCAGTGGAACGATCATCCCGGAGACCTGCCCTCTGTAATGACAAGTTTTTCTTTCCTTGCTTGTGATAGAGGATTTGGCATGAATCAATCAGTCGATAATTTTGATAACTCGGGGTGTAACTAAAGATTTCAAGAACTCAGTATTGTGATAAGAACGACTTGTCAGAAAAATGCTAACAAAGCTTACAAACTTACAAAAAGCAAGAAACGTATACTAAAGACAAGCGAATTATCAAACCATGTTCTTTATCTTGCTTTTCTTCGTACATTGTGAAAAGTCATTCGCGTAAATTTTGATCGAAAAAGGTTGAACACTGAACATCCTTTTGCAGATAAAATTAGATTTCGAGTCGCAATCTTGGAAATTTCGCTACCGTTTCAGTCCCTTGCTAGTTCGCACGCATGCGCGAGTGGGGACCCGTTTATATACCTATTACTGTGATCACTTACCGCACTGTTTCTCGCAGTTTTCCCGCGTGTAGAGCCAGGACTCGTTACGGAAGGTGCAGTGAGTGAAGACCTGTTGGAGGAACTGCATACAGGGCGTGTTCCGCTGGGCGGTGGGTGTCTCGGCCATCTCGTGCATCAGTTCGTTGTAACATGGGCCTTGAGGTCCCGGCAGACTGCACTGGTGAACTGAGTAGAGAAACAAACGCAACGAATTCAATCAACTCGTCTTGGCAATTCTAATCTCTCTCCCAGCCATTCTTTCCAGCCAAATAACGGCGCATGTGAGACTATAGTAGTTCTGGCTTGACCGCAATTTTATTTTGTAAAAACACGACAAACATTTTGGATTGGCAAAGTTGAAGCCAGTCTCTCTGGGACAATGTCAGTGGAAATACTGAGGTTTTGCATCACCTCATTCCGTAAAGGAGCGACTGATTTAGTTAAATACATGTATGAAATTCTGAAAATTATACAAAACATAATCATTTATTTTGAAATATGATGCATGATACTGAATTTTCCTCCACAATAGACGGATAATGAGTTCACCACCTTAAATACAAAACATTATAATGATATTTGGTCTATTTTCTCTCACTTATCACGGTTATTTGTTTTGGTGCTGTAACACGTCTCGTGATATCTTATAAAAACGTACTCCAAATTAAGCAATCCCCCCGCCCCCACCTCAAAAAAAGAAAAATGATTCCACAAAGCAATGTTACAAATGCTAATTATACACGAACGAACAATTCACAATCACTGCGTTTTTCTAACTGCACTGTTTCTTAGGAAGCTTTTCATTTCTACGTTCTAGCCGGCCCAAAAGAACTGGTTCTGGCCAGTTTAAATGGAAAGGTTCAAGGCGCGCGCGTACATTTTTCCCGTCACAGCTCTCCAAGTTCCCGCGCTTTGGCCAACTGGAGCTTGCGGGAGAACTGCGCGGCTGGGCCATTCTGGTCAGAACTAGTTCTGAGAAATTGTGTGTTCCATTTAAGAACTGACTGGTCGGACCGGTCAGACTGGACAAATGGAAAGTGACCTTGAACTAAACAAAGTGATAGGCAATAACGTTCGGAGGACTCGTAATGATGCATTGTGTAAAACACGTGCTAGAGCATTGCTTTTGGGGCTCGTTTGGGTGGACGGAGCCTTCCTCTTGTAGTTGCAGGAATCGCAAGTAAAACAAATTTGCTCAGCAAAAATCAATCTCCCCAGGGGAAAGCCTCCTCAAACACTGATTCAGTTCTTACCTATCTGACAGTAATTTCCAGAATAACCTTGTCTACAGGCACACTTATTGTTTACACAGGATCCTCCATTCATACAGGGAGGCTTGCATGGCGCTGCAATTTGCAACAACATTAGAAACAAACAGAGTCAGTATATTTTAAGGGAAAACGTTTAACTGATTAAACATACAGTCAAGCTTTGTACTCCTTGCGAGTTTCAAAAAACCTGTACTTTCAGGTTGTTTTTTCAGACATTTCTTTTTCAGAGTAGCGATTATGCTTCAATTTCACCGAGTTTTCCAGGGTTGATCGTACAGATTCACAACGTTCCAGTACAAAATAAATTCCAGGACTTTCTAAGCATTTCCGTACAGTCTTCTTGAAATATGTGTTTATCAGGGGGTAGGCTAGGGGAAGGGGGGTGGGGGGGGAGGGTTGGAGATAAGAACAACCCTTCAAAACCTTCATATAACCTTAACGATTATTTCTGTAAAACTTCGTTAACCTTTACGACAATTGTTTAGGTAACAACAAATCGGGATATGTACCTTGATTTTGCACAAGCAAAACTATAACCTCTTACATCACAGAGGCTTATTCCAATTGGTAGCTTTCTTTTGAAAATTCGAGGAACAATATATTCGTCAAGCCTTATTTAAACGGGCTCGCAAGTCGATAGCCAAGGGATTTATAATGAACTATGCACTAATGTGTTTGCCATTTACCTTTTTTGTTGCATAGTTATTAAGGAATTTTTATAAACTTTAAAGTAAAAGGTAGAAGCGTAACTTACAAAACACGCAAAATTACTGGCATAATTTCGGACATATATTAGCACTGTTAGTGAGCATAATATGTTACTTTTGGCGAGCACAATCTGTCAAAGCCTTGTCAACTAGTGCTTAGTTCGGCTAAAAACTTGCATGGACTTGGGCTGACTTACACAGACTTGTGCTGGTTGATTTACATCAAATTTGAAGAGCCCATGATTATAGCAATTTAAGAATAAGGTTACTGAAGATTCTCAGCTTAGACCAATGAAGTCAAACAGAACTTACACTTCTCGCAACTGATCCCAAAATACCCGGGAGTGCACTTGCACGTGTCGGGGGCTACACAGCTGCCGCCGTTGAGACACAACTGCTTGCACAATGCTGAAGACAAGATAATTATTGCACACGTTAGTCAACAGCTCTCCAACCAACACTCAACAGTCAATACAAATCCATCATCAGTATGAAGGCTAACAACTTTAAAATATTGTCGCCAAAGACGTGCAGCAGACCTTTCCTAGAATTATCTACTTCTTATAATTTACAGCTAAAAGATACTTGGTTAAGAGAATAAACGAATTAATTACGCACAACAAACCAAGATGAAGAGCAAAATTCCCCCAAAACTGTTTAAAAGGAAACAAAATTACAGTTTAAGAGAATTTAGCGACACATCATATGTCGTGCGTGGGTTTAAAATGGTTAGCAAGTTAGTATACAACTCACGTTTGTCACAAGTAGCTCCCCGGTACTCCTTACTGCATTTACATTTGTTTTTAACTGGATCGATACACACACCGCCATGTTGACAGGGCTTTTTGCACACAGCTGTGTGATTCAATACACATGAAGAGTATAAGAATGGAAGAATGGATGGAACAGGGGAAAGGGAAAGGGCGAAATGGTTCAGTACACATGCGCATGACAAATTTCTCCTGTAAAGAACAAATGACAAAACGGACAAAAGAAAAAGAACAAGAAGAAAACAAAAGATGAAGAACTGGAAGAACAGGAATAAGAACAAGAAGAACATGAACAGAAAAACGATAAAATGAACAAGATGGACAATACAAACAACACCACCACCACCACCACCACCACCAACAACAACAACAACAGGCAAACAAACAAATAAACCAAGAGGACCAAAATGAACGAGAAGAACAAGAACAAAGAATTTCTATAGCTCTTTTAAACAATGTTCAAAGGTGCTTTATAAACAGTATAAACGTTTAATGAGTGTACAACTAATATACAATATAGTTTAACATATCTCTTAAATAATACATTTTTCAAGCGTTACTTAGAAAGAGAGAAAGAAGACCTGTCTTTACGAAGTTGCGTGAGGAATACTATTCCAGAAAAGGGGTGAAGACACAGAAAACAATCAGCTGCAACAAGATTTAGTGTTACATGCAGTTCTGGGAACGGATATCACATTTTTCGTAGAGGAACAAAGGACAGGACGAGCAGATTCATAGGAAATAATCATGCTGCAGAGATTACCACGATCGATTCCAGCACAAATTTTTTTAAATTAAAAGCAAAATTTTAGAAATTTATACAGATATCCATAGGTAGCCAGTGAAAGAATATGAGAGCATGTGTGATGCGGTCAAACTTGAATGGGAAGTATTGAGGACGAAAAGAAGGAAGAGAGATCAGGGAGGAAGGAGGGAAGGGGGAGGGGAGTTAGGCTCTGCGATACCAGCTACTAACCCGTTTGACAGTAGTTTCCCTGATAAAGTCCAGCAGCACACTGACACTTGCCATTTGAACACGTTCCGCCGTGTTGGCACGGAGGATGACACAAACCTGTCATCGCGGAAGATTAGTACTAGTAAGATTCGCATCTTTCAAAGTTTAAAAATACATTTTACAATAACGTTAAATTCGTTTAGGTTAAAGTGATCGGAGTTGAGGATACAAGATCAACAAACTCAAAGGGTTAATAAAGTGTTCTTACAGTTTGAGATTCTCCCTCGGCGTCGTGATACAACTAAAGATCTCGTTATGAATGTGAGCAAAATGCCAAGAATCAGCATCATGAAATTTAACCAATTCTATAATTTTTAGAGTTCACAGTGTACACTGCGCTGAACATTGAAGAGAGTTATAACCCGTCGACTAGGATTTACAGTTGACAAAACGTTTTCATTAAAATCCAAAAATGAGAACTAATAAAATGGGCAACAATCGCATGATTCGGAGCACTATGAATCATAGTCTGTGAATCCCAGACACTGATACAGCACATCTTTCATAATTTATTACCAGAATCAGACTACTTACTTGCACAGGGCTTTGTATTGCAGTACTGAGTCTCCAGTTCAGATCCTAACCCCTGATCGATACACGTTTTCCCGCCATTTGCGGGCGGTGGGTTGTTACATGTGCGATTGCGCGTGCGCGAACCACCGCCACAAGTCGCTGTACACTGCGTCCAATCATTCCACTCAGAGTAGCCGCCGTCCACTGTACAGAAAATAGCGAAAGTGCTTTGAATACATTGGTGGAACCCGAAATTTTGTTTTCATTTGTAAATTAAGGGAAGGAGTCAACTGAAACCGTTTGAAGAGACCCGAGCTTTGAGGAATGGGGTAGGGGTCCACAAAACTCAGCACACTCAAGGGGTGAATTTTGACATGTCACCAAATATCTCCCAAACTAAGAAGGGGGAAAACAGCAAGAAAGCCATTGCCTGCTTTAGAGTATTAAGGATTCCCCCCTCCCCGTCAAAACCCCACGTCTATATATGCCTCTAGCCTATAGCAATTTTTGAAGCAAACTTCTCTCAACTTGAGGCAGGGGGTGATTCATGCAACGCAACACCAAAAACAGTAGATATCAGGATCTTACTGAGGTTCAAAAGTTTGACCTCTTCCCTAAATGAAGACTTGCTAACTATCATTTACTATCACCCAGTAGCAGACAATTCAAAGTCTCCTTTAAACGTTACCTGTGACACCAGGACATGGCAAAGCGTTACAGCGTCTTGTTTCCAGGTCTCCACCTAGCACCGAACAGTCACTGCCACCGTTAAGTGGCTCTGGATTGGTGCAGTTTCTGGTCCGTAGCTGGGATCCTCCACCACATGTTACGGGGCAAGGTGACCACGCAACCCACTCAGTATATCCTCCTGGGACTAGAAACCAGAGAAAAGTGACATCAGTGTAAAGCATATTTTGAGTACTCTTTCAGAAGGGAAAAAGTGTGTTTTGGAAGATCAAAGATAACAACTCTTGTTTATTGAAGGGATTCTCCACCAAATATTACAGGAAAAGATGGTATCCGCTCAGTATATCCCCGAGGAATAAGAGCCCAAGCAGGGGGCAATTTAGGTTTTCAGTTACTTGCAAGCTTTTAGTAAGAGTGCGAGTATTGAGAAGACAGTAGCATATTTCCACAGCTAAAATTCTCCATCGCAAAGTTAATATTTGCAACCAAAAATAGTATAGTTCAAAATACTATTCTATTTTCTTACTCCAGTAAATATAGGTATAAAAACCAATGCTCGCCAATTATCTTGTTTGAAAATGGGCCTTTAAGGCGAGATGTGAGCATAAATGATCATATAATACATAACCTTGTGACTCTCCAGACAGTGGCTCTCCTCAACTACAACATAACATTGCATGTATAAAACATACAAGTATGGCCTAATGATCTAATCCAATTTACAATGGTTGAATGGGTGGCCTAATTTAGCACAACATTTCTAAATGACATAATTTGCACATGTTTAATGCTTACATACCTTTCTGAGGACACATACTGTCTTCTCCAGTTTGGGGAACTGCAACAACAAGAAAACGTTCATTGATTAAAGCAGAAATTTTGCCTGAAGGGGATTAGAATATAATCAGACTTTCTATGGACGAACAGAGCTATATTGTTATCAGTTTAGGAGTTTTATATCTAGCTGTTTCATTTTTTGTCTGAATACTACGATTACTTCTAGAAGTTGTTATGGTATTAAACAAGATCTAAGGTCACATAAGCTTTCAGCAGATCCAGCATCAAAGATATTACCTCCGACATCCAGTACCACACCGGACATCGCCTGTACTTTATCTGACTTAGATTACTTCTAAGATTTTGTTATGTCATACAAAATTTTAAATCACACAAGCAAACCCTTCATCCAGGATGATATCTCCTTTCAATACAGCAATCTGGACTTCGAACTTAAGCTAGTTAAGTACTTCTATATACAGTATGATTTACGAACATATACATACTACACATGAATTAGCCGGAGCTTAGTGCATGATTTTCAGCATGCTCTTCATCAAGGATGATATCTCCATTATCCAGTACCACATTGGACTTCAATTTTAAGCTAGTTAAACACAGTATGGATTACCAGAGTTGTCATAAGTAAACTTCATTATCAACTTTGCAGAGGAACTGAATAGTGTTGATTTACATAAAAATTATTGACACAGTAGCATAAAAATTTAAATTACAAAGGAGAAAAAATTATAATGTATTTAAAACTATAACTACAATACAACTACATTAAAACTAGATCGAATTGTTAAAATGCCTTATGGCTGATGTTAGGAAGCTAAGACCGTATCTTGATGTTCTGAAATTCGGTAGGAACAGAGTATTTTGCTTGCAAAGATTATAATTGGTTGATCTGTGTTTAGGGAAAAGGCAGTTAAGTTTATGGGATGGTTGAGACATTATACGGAAAAGGCGATTACAAAGAAAGAATCTGCGTTCAGACAAAGTTGGTAAATTTGCCTTATCCCTTGCGAATTCGCAGCTGGTATCGGGGAAGATGATGTTTAATGCTCTGCGTTGGACAGATTCGGTTAGGTCAGACAGGTATTTAGGAAGGGAGCGGTGCCACACCTCGCAGGCATATTCCAGTATGGGTCTTATACAGGTGCGATAGACAGATACGAGTATAGCAGAAGGGATCATATCATATAGTATTTTTGAAAACAATACACACCCTTCATCATGGACGGTGCCTCTTTCATCCAGTACCAGACAACACTAGGACTCTCCATCTGGCCTCCAATCCACTGAGTCAATTTCTCGCCAGGCGTCTTGGAGACAAGGGTACCATATCTGTCGGCCCCAGTCCCATCGGAAGTAGTCAAAAGAGCTTTGGAGTCTCCCTGTGGTATATATGGCATGATTTTGCCCAGAGATTTTGGGCCGTATTCCCATTTTCCATACTTCTTCACTTGAGTGATATCAGTCTGTGTATTTGAGGAGCTGATGAAACTGTTGGCAAGACATTTTAGATTTATTAAATTACAGCAACAGGACTTTCATTTACATGTTACACCATCATAAAATTATATTGATAGTAATAATAATAATAGTAATAACTAAATCTTTAATGAGGAAGCCAATCATCACTACTATAGTGATTTACATCTGATATATCATGAATATTTTCACAATTTTTATCTTGTGGTATGTGACTGGGACCTGCACTACGTACATCCAGACCTTTGAAACTCCACCACTTCTTTAAAGTAAAGTTTTGTACCTGTAAGTTTGAGGAGCACTCCATATTCCACCGTATGCGCCTCGTTCGGACGCCTCAAGTTTGTACAAGAAAGGGCCGACAGAGATAGACTTGATTGTATCACCTTCCTGTAGCATGGAATAGTCCTTAGAGATGGATGGTTCATCCTCGTTCCTGTTCTTCACATTCTGATCCGTCCATCCTTTGTTGGAGGCACTAGTGACCAGCAGCGTCCACCCACCCCCGTCATGCGTCATGTCGCAGAACACCTTCAGTTGTTTAGCCGTGTGAGTGTCCTGTAGATAAACTGTATATACTCCATCTCGTCTGCGGTGACAACGTTCATAGAACTCCCGGCACGAACGGAGTGGAACTAAAACAAAAATTGTAAACATTAGTTATCAAGTATATTGTGCCTCCCTAAACCTGGGACTTGGAGTGGCTAAAACAAAGCAAAAAAACAAAACAGTTTGTCCACTCAAATTGAGTCGCTTGCACGATTTGCCTGAGATAAAATCCGCAGACTAGCTTTCTTTTTTAACTAGCCCCCTCCCCAACAATTGTATTAAGACCTCCGACTTACTCTAAAGCCTGGTTCACACTAGTGAGATAAGCACAAGCACAAACGCCAGGCATAGGCACGCGCAGAATCAGTCATCCACGAACCAAGCCACTTCTGCGCGTGCGTATGCCTCGCGTTTGTGCTTGTGCTTGTGCTTGTGCTTATCTCACTAGTGTGAACCAGGCTTTAGTTGCTGAGCAGTCATGCACGGTATATTATACCTCCTAAACAATCAGAAGTCCCAACAAGTCTTGCATGTCACATTACCTCCCACTTACCATTAAGAACATGCCCGATTTACTCTCACTAGGTGCTGATTGATTCTGCAAGTTACATGTAAATCTACCTTTCAAAAGTACCAACACAACCAACTGTTTAGGTAGTCAAATAACGCCTATATGTTACATTAATTCAATCAGAATTGTTCTCTCCCCCACAGTCAGAAGACCTACTTAGCCGACTTGCTTTCAGGTGCTGGTCAGTACTGCGTGTTACATTACCTATTCCTACACAATCGGAAGTCCTGCAAGCCCAACTTACTCTTAGGTGCTGGACAGTCATGCAAGTAGGTAGCACTCCCTCCCCAACCCCCTAAAACATAGGAAGTCCTGCAAGTCCAACTTACTCTTAGATGATGGTCAGTCAGGCAAGTAGGTAGCACTCCCTCCCCCCTAAAATATAGGAAGTTCTGCAAGCCCAACTTACCCTTAGGTGCTGGACAGTCATGCAAGTAGGTAGCACTCCCTC
>JAOEJI010300776.1:0-11554 GCA_025448255.1 Umimayanthus chanpuru | reverse complement strand
CTAATAGAGATAGCATGCGGCAGTATTTCTCATCCACTGGTTAAGAGTCATCGTCACAACAATTGTGGAAGAAAATGTGGTCTTTTATCCTCATATATATATGACGGGATGATTCTTGAATGTGTAGTTTGATCAACATGCTGATGTAGATATGGTATGTTTTTCGCCGTAAGGTTGGGTGTAATGCTGACGTTTTGAGCGCTAGCCCTTTGTCAGAGCTTGTTGATCATGTCGCATATTCAGCATACTCGCCAATTTTTAATAAAAAAATAATAGTCACCCCGTGATTCTATAATAATCAAATTGTAGACCCTTATTATAGGGTCAGAAACAAAACAGTCTATCCTCAAACGTACGTGACTTGGCGATTGCCTGTCGGTCTGTCGTCTGTCTGTCTGTTTATCTAACTAACTGTCTAACTTTCTGGAAGATAGTTTTGAAAAAAAAACAGTGTATAGCTGGTGTACACCAAACCTCTCGGGCGAAAACGTTCCATATCAACTTTGTTGATCAAAACCCATTTTGTCTCACTTTCTGTCTGTCTGTCTGTCTGCCTGTCTGTCTGTCTATCTCTATTTGTCTATCTACAGTGTAACTGTCCGGTCACTTGACTGTCTGTTCGGTGGTAGACAAGCCTTCGGATTTTAACCCAGAATCTGTTTATCCGTTTCTCTGCGCTTACAGGCGCGATTCGGCTCTGTGGACCATTGAGATAACCGAAGATCTACTGTCAGACATCGCAGACGACAAAGATTGAGATAGAAACTCGCTGGTTGTTCTAGCTGTATCAAAAGACCAGATTACCCTGAATTTTTGAATTTTAAATCATTGAGATGCCAGTAATCAACGACACCTGTGGTGTACACAGAAGCTGTGTGGCAATAACGATTTTAGTTGTGCAAGTTATTTCAGATCAACAATGAATGAAGTGGGGCTACTGATCTTAGTGAAAAAAATTTAAATGATTTACTGACTTTTGTACAATTCAAACTCGCGCTTAACAGCAGCAGTTACTGCGGCGAACCGAAGTAATTTTAGTACACTTAAAATAATACTGAAATTAAAATAGAAGAATTTCGTGAAAAAGATTTAAAATTAGGAAATATTTCCATGCAATAAATATTTATTCTGCACAGTTGATTTACGTTGTGTAAACGGACAAGAATTGAAGTATTCAGGGTTACCATCAGTTCTTACGTGGGACCTGTTAAATCCTGTTAATCCCAGCGGTTTCTTACAAAGAGGCGTACCATATTTTACGGTTTAAAAAAATCTCACTTTGGAGGCGTACTCAACGAGTGTGGCCAGATTAACTGTGTAATTACGAGAATCATCGTCATCAAGTTAATATACCTGTTTTTTCAACGGTAGAAAGGGTTTTTATTGCGGGTTAAAACCTGACTTGCCCAATCACTGATCGTTAGAAGCTTCTTCGAATCCTGAAAAGTTTTAAGTTAAAGTGCAAAAACGGAATGGTTCAATACTGATGATAAACAAATAAAATGTAAAAAATTGTAATCACGAATTTGTCAAAGACAATCTTGTGCAAGAGTAAAGCAATGACGAAAAATTTGCGGATTTACTATCAGGATTAACTAAACTAAATAAAACTAAAAACCAAATATCCAAGGCATAGATACAGATATTTTAAAACTTGTACTACACAAGAGACTTTTGGAAACGTTGGTAAAAAATACTAAAGATTCTTGGAAAATTTTATTTGACGTTAATCATAACCAACCTCAAATTTTATCAGTTTTTCCAATTTTTAATATTTTTATTTATTTAAGATGTCAACTTAAACTGCTCGAAATGGGTAAAATGTGATGTTTTTCTTGTTTAAGAAAATGCCCGGATGAGTTGTGCCCCCATAGTTGTAATCAGTCACGGTTTTGAAACTTGAAAGTCTTCTGATCCCTCATTTAAGGATTTTTTCGGTCCGACTCTTAAAGACCTTAGAATTTGATAGCGTTTCAAGTGGTACAGACAGCTGATAACGACACTTTGTTACAGAACACTATAAGGCAGTTTACATGATACTCAGCTAAAGCAGATGATTTTTTTATATTTTAAATCAGTGCTCCGTACTTCTACTGATCAAACTGGTTTGAGGTGGTTTTGGTCTGTACAATACTTTAATTTTGTTGCATTATCCTTATTAATGTAGGAAAACGATGAACAACATATGACGGGAAAATGGAATTTTAACAGCAAAAACAACATTTGGACAATGTCAACGAAAATTTTTTACCTACAACAAAAATCTAGTTGGCTCGCCACAGCCTTAAAACGGTCTTGTATTGTACGATTACATGGTGGTGTAAAGAAAATGACGCAATTAATTAACTATCTACTCACTAAAATGTAAACGTTGATCGGAAAGGTGGTTTAGTAGAGAAGGTCCGACACAGCCATGCAGCGCCTTAGTCTTACTATAGATGTAAGATTCACTGTTTGGCAAGAAAAAAATGTATATATATTCTTGTATACAACACATTCGCGTGAAAACGCTCGGCGAAGTTTCCTCAAATTTCACCGACTCCGCAAAGTTTAATAAGTTATATGTTGTTCATTAAGAAACGAAATCAGCTCAATAAATAATAATATTTGATCTATTTTGAGTTGGTACCCCCCACTTCCAGCCTTGGCGCGCCCAATTAACTGTATAACTTTTGTGTAATGAAAAGAGTTTAAAATATGCGCAGTGCAGTATGCACTTCAATCAAACTATTAGGTTGAGCCGCTTCTTTGAAGGCAAGTCAAGCTGTGTGTATTTATTTGTCCCATGAAGAAAAATGTATTTGTTGAGTTGTACTTTAACTATTAAAGGTAGTGTCACATCTATTAAAATTTGATAATATTTTATATATATATGAAAAAGGTACTCAGACTTGATACGGAAATGATAAAACGACAACCTTTTAAAAATATTTGTTATATATAGCGACTGAAGACAATTCGGATTTTGTGTGAGATGGTAATAAAAGCTTTATATAGAGAATAAAAGGAACATTTGTTTGAATTCACCAGTTGTGTCTGCGTTGTGTTAGAGCAGAGTTAGTCTATTAACTCTGGTTAGAGTGTAAGTATCTCCGATATAATGCTGTACTTGTTTGAGCTAACTATCAAATATCTGTATTTGGTCCTTTTTGCTATCTTATCACGATGACAGTTAATTTTCCTCCTTGACTGAAATTTTAGATTTGGTAAAATGAAACGTAGCGATAAACCGCGAAATTATCATACATACAGGCAGTCGCTTGTACAAGGGTTATAGCATCTTTGATTAGTCGCCATATTTATCATTATGAGCAAAGTATGACGTTATTTGACTGAGGTGCGGCACTGCTTTGTTAAGCCTCCTCCAGGGCACTCAACCCCTCATAAACTTAATAATTTCTCATTTGCGCAGCACCACTGGATGAACGTAAGCAAAATGTCAGCAAATGTTCCAAGGTTTCCGCTCTTTTTAGAGTTTGCCGCAATTCAACCAGACGCGGACAGTTTTCTTGACAAACTAAACTTCTTATTTGTTGACGGATTTGAAGAACGAGCCAGCGAGAAGAAGATAAAAGCGGTACATAATTTCAAGCAATGCAAAGGTTTAGAAAGTTAAGCACAGCGGTTCATCCTTTGATGTTCGTCCGCCTGTAAGTTTTAATAACTGTAAGTAAAAGGAAACCTAGTTTCGAAACACGTGTTAGTCGAGTGTGTTTGGTTGTATCTAACAGTGGCAAATGAAACTTCACTTTCTTCATTACAAGTTTGATATTACATTTCAAACTCTTTGAAAGAAAGCACTCCTAGTGTGGTTGCCCGTGGGTACGGGATTTTCAAAGAGAAGGCGCTGCGGTAACGGAAGAAAATAGTAGAAAAACGGTTATTACGCTATTGTTGAGAAGTGACCGCTGCGGCCTCATTGAGGTGTCTTTATGAGTTGTTATTAGTAAATTCTTTTTGTTTGGCAAACTTTTCTCAATTTAATTTTGATTATTTTTATAAGTTGCCCCAAACGACAAACTCGCGGCCGCCCACAGTTGAAAGAAAAGTAACAAGTGGTCATTTGTAAGTGAAGTGCTCTAATTTTTTAAACATTTATTGGAGCAAACAGGCCACACGTCTTTAGCAATTTTCAATGAAGTAATTTTGCAAAATGTATCTGTTGTAAATCTTTACAATTTGTATGCGATAGCTTTGCCACAATATGTATACTGAAGAACACTTTATAATTTGACGAAATTATAGCAAATATTAATGAAAGTGGACTCGAACTTTATACTCCACAGAAAAATAAACAAACTAAAATCACTGTAAAGATCACGTTTTTATTTTATGCTTCATTTGCAGTGTTTTCTTTCAGAATTTTCATAAAATCGCGAGCATCGCTAATACACCTAATGTCAGTAGCAAAATATCAATCGCGCAGTGAAAGAAAACATATTCAGTGATTGTCCAAGTTATTTTTTAAAGTGTTTTCACTCCTTATGGGTTTAGCATCAAAGTGCTTCGTATTCTTGTTAAATTATTCTTCAATTAAATGCTGGCCAAATTTCAGTATCATGATCTAAACTTGTCCAGTTTTGAATCCAACCGTGAAATATGACAAAGCTAATTTATACGCATGCGTCATAAGACAAAGGGAGTTGATGATTGTAGCTGGAACATGAAAGCCGACAGAGCTTTTGGTTTGGGCTGATTTAATGAGGGTGTAATTGCAGTTTTCTCTCTTGTTTTCACGTTCTGATTAAACTAACAGCAGTCCGTTGTAAACTTTCAGTAGCAAGAACCGATAATACAGCCTTACAGGTCTGTTCGGTTACTTAAACGGACATTCAGTTTTGTGAAGTCTCTTTGAATTTGTTCGAAACGGCCAGGTTATAGAATGCTTTCTGTTTTTCAAAGAAATCGCAATAAAACCGTGTTGTTACAGTCTCTCGATCATGGTTTTTACAGTTGAGGTATATGTAGGAAGCGAACTGCAAATGGAACTCGTTAGGGGCCAATTAAGAGGAAAAAACTGACAAAGAACTCTGTATCTGTATAGAGCATATCGCACTAAAAGTGAATGGTGAAAGAGAATTTTCCGTAGCATTGAAACCGAAGCAATTGTTTTTTTGTCATAGATCAAATGATTCTTGCGATATTATGAGCAAACTGAAACAAGTTTCGATAGAAAAACAGATTCCCTGCATAAATCTTGACTTCGATATCCCAAATCGTGTCAAAGTCAGCTCAAAACAGACAATTAGATTTCCTTCTATTCTTCTAGGCTTGGAATTTGTCCACTGACGACTCTACAAGCCTTTTAAACTTAAAATCTTATCGGTTATCGAATTAAAATGAAGAGATTGTTCTTGTTGTTGTCGTGGGATAAAAGTCAACCAATTTTGCTGTGGCGACTTTTGCCAATATATATAAAGTGGTTTTAAACTCCACCGTGCCAAGGTACACGCAATATAAGCCAATATGTCTTGACTTTGTGGCTGATCAAACCGAGTCATTATTCCAATTTTTGCATAAATATAATATTTTAGAACCATCTGGCGTCAGACATCAAAATGAAGAGTTTTTGTTAGTGTGTAGACTTTACTAAGTGTTTGACTTGTACAATGTAAGCCAAATAAAGAAAACAACCCAGGTTTTTAAAATGATTTTTGAAACAGTTTACGGTAATACATAGGCTATGGAATTAATCGGTAATGCAGAACATTTCTCGTTGCAATTAATGTTTTCAAAAAAGCAAACACTACGAAGTTGTAAACGGTCAGGAGACAAGAAGAAAACTGCAAGATAATTGTTTCTATAACCCGAACGATCTTTCTAAGTATGTTGGTCATAGTTTTTAATGAAAATTATTGTCCAGCTCAAGCTGGAATTCTGTTTTTAAAAATGGAATGTTTTCTGCATTTGGTTGAAGCTGTCTATGAAAGAACGGTGTCAAGAACGTCAGTCACCTGTTTCCCGGATTTAGTCAAAAGTAATGTTTCATAGTGGAAATAATTCAATGAAGAAGAAAATTTTTAAGTTTGTCTTTTAGAGCGGTTAGTTTACAAGTGAAAGAAAAATGAATGGAAGGGAATTAAGAGAAAAGGGGAAAACATACATGAACACAAATCTCTAAACAAACATATTTCATCAATTGTCGGATACATGCAACTATATGTCAGTTTTTGTGTATAAGTACTTGAAAAAATATCACTCAAATATTTGTCTGTGTGTATGACGAGACACGTAAAATTAACAAAAGCAATCTACTAAAATAGAGACGCGATCCGTGAAACTCCACCTTATGGTTGCGAAGATAGCGTATGAAAAAGTTTTGTTTATTTGCAAAATGCTTTAGACAACAACTTTCATCACGTTAAATATCACACTTACACAAAGGAATGACATGTTGGCTCAACTAAGCACACTAAAAGTAGAACCGAACAAATAAAAAACCCAGAGGTCAAAAAGCCATAAATATCTTATCTATATTCAGCAGACAAACAGCCACAAAAAGCATGGCAAGAGCGACCTTCTCGCAGATAACTCGATGCGCCGAGGGACAAATCAAAGGAGATGAAAATCGACAAGGACCGCTATCGCTGGAAACTTCCCTTAATTAAAAAAGAAAGTCATAACAAAATCCTTTTGGCGGAACAATAAAACAAGGCACTACTCAGCGGCGTATCCACTTGTGTTGTCTGTGTCTGTTTGGGATGTTTGGATGAAACAAGCTCCTTCAAGGAACGCCGACTGTGAAATGCAGCGAAAGCCGCCTATGGTATTGTGCTAAATTGTTTCGGCAAGAGCCCTCTGTAATTAAACTCTTCCCAGCTATTCAGCTACTTCTTCACGGTCCGCCTTTCGTTAACTTGGTCTTTTCTTTGTGAAGTGATCAGAAAATCTTAGAGGTAAACCATCATGTATGGTACTGCTGAAAGGCAACTTGAGAAGATTGAACGACGACTTTTCAAAATCCAGTCTTTGCCAAACTCATTTGTCGGCGAAAAAGTAAAGGATAATATTTACTTTATTGGCACAAAAATAAATAGCAGCTCTTTCATGGGCCACTCGCTTTAATTTGAAAAACCCACATCTCCTGGCGGTAATTAAAAAGCGAACCTTGAAATTAATTACAAGACCGAGTAATATATTTTTGAATTCAACTCTACGGGTTGCGAATTAAAAAAACCACTGCTCCCAGCGTGATTTTAGGAAATTGTTCAAGAGATTGTAGTGTTTATAGTAGTGCGTTAACTTAAGTGAATCTTAAATATAATGTTTGTTTGTCATTTAGCAGGGTGCGCGGTTTGACGGATCGCCGTTTGTTTTACAAGGCATTTAAGATGTGCCCACAGTTTTTTATTGTGTTTCCATTGTTTGCTTTAGTAAACGGTAGAGCTATTTGTGGGCTTCATATCAAACGAGACCCGTGTTTTGTCCTATTATTAAAATAAGCGGTACAAACCTTTGTGGCCGCCGCTTGTGTTATGTGTGTTTACGGTTTATTAAATAGCAAACAATACTTAACTGGTACCGACGTGTATTTGTTATTCATCAAGGCTTTTTTAAAAGACCGAACCTCTGGGTTTTTCTGTGCAGATTTCCTTGCTGTTATTCGGCAAAAAACGCGTCCGCTTACCAGGAAAATCTGTTGACACTGCTATGATATACAGCTGTGTCGTTGTTACAAAACTGAAAAAATCACAGTTACACGTTCGAGCTAAACAAAACACAATCAAGCCGAAGGTTCATTGCAATTTAAACTGTGTAATTAGAATTACAGAAGTGTAAAATTAATGAACAAAAATAACGCCTATTTTTGTCATTTACAATCCATGAATAGAAAAGGCCCTAAAACCGATAATTATTTATCGCAAAGTTAATATTTGGTTACAGCTTTGTTCTGGAAGTTTTACAACCTAACTTTTTTCAGTGACGTGTTGGTATTACAAATAAATGGAAAATGTTCGAACTTACTCGATCTTTTTTTACAATGTTTAATGTTTTAAATGCAAGCACAGGGCTTTACTTACATTCTTTCGATTGAAGAAACCGATTTAGTTGTAAATTCAAATCAGTTCCAGGGTTACGGATCGAAAGTTTGGACCTTTTAAAACTTTTATGCTTGTACCAACATTTCATTTAATAGATCAGATTTAATTCATTTTAACATTTGAATTCAAACTAATTTCTTTCTTTCAAATTTATTACAAATTGAATTGAGGTTTGTCAGTGTGTCACAAGCAAAATACTCAGTCCGGCGATGCTCTACACGCCAGTCGAGCTTTTTGCAGATATTTCGTGGAACATGCATAATGTGCATTAAAGAAAAACGCAGAAACATTGCACTTTTTCCATATGTTTTCTCTTGCAAATTGTCAGGGTCTGCCACAGATTAGCCGACAAGCCCTTTAGGATGTCTTGTAAATCAAACATGTTTAAATTTTGCCCGACAAGCACCGATTTTATCGTGGCTTGCTTGGAACTACTCCACAACAGAAGCCGACAGTCTCCCGACGAAAAATGGACTAGTGTGTGATGGGCTAGAGAGAGATTCATTTTCCTAAACAGGAACCCCACTGTAAGATGGTTATTTGCCGACTGTAGGCGGAAAGAAGCCATAACATTGGGAATAACCCATTTCTTTTGCGCGTGGGTGCTTTTAAGTCCCCCAGAATCGAGAGACTAACGGCTTAACGGTCCTCTCCACAGACGGTGTGGCGAAAGAAGGTCGCCCAAAGTTCAACTCTCGACCACGCAGGGGATTGAAGGCATTGAACCCGGGACCTTCTGGTCACCTCTTACCAACTGCGCTACCTCGCACACACGACAACGGAATGTTAAGTAAAACAAAGGCACCACACTGCTATAGAAACTAAGAATGGCTTTAACCTGTGACAGTAACGGTAATTCGCATGCTATATCGTGAGATAAAAATGAAAACAAAAATCTCTGAAGAGTTTCGCAAATAAGCCCTATGATGATCATTAACGTCGAGTTTGGTCAATTACGTTGTGCGCGTGCGTATCAGATTCCACATTTTGCTATTTTGACCCGGGAAGTAATTGGTTTGGAACAATGCTTGAACCTTCGGGTTGTGAGTACTTAAACCTACATTTCATTGGGAGGGGGTGTGCCGCCCAAGCCTTCAAATCCTGGCCCTATGTCAAACCCGAAAAAAATCTATACTTTATTTCAAATCAAACTGCAGAAGTCGGCTACACGAAATACACATAACTTTTAACGGAGGTCAACAAAAACACCGTGGTTGCAACACAGCTCGTAATTTGCTTATCTTTTATTCTGAAATCTGCGAGGTGACGATCTATAATAGAAATGTTGGAGCAAATTTAGATAAACTTTTTATAGTCGACAGATTCTTTTGCGAAAACCACGCCCTTTTCTAGACTTCTCAAGCAAAATGTTAGCCTTTTTCCAGACAAAATTAACCCGAAAATCCTTTCCTTAAAGGCGGCACATACCCGTATAGTTTATTGAGGGGAGTAACCCCCCCCCCACGATTGAACCAAACTCAGTGGTTAAAAATTATTGTACCTTTCGTTTGTAATAGTTCGCAGATATTTCTATTCTATTGTTAGTATCGATGGTGGTATTGCTCTTGGTGTTGATGTTGGTATATTGACGTTTGTATTGATGTTGGCAGTGATGTTGGTGTTGATGTTAATAATGATAGTAAAAATATTTATCCAGGGGGCCTACATCGCCAGAGGCGATTTTCAGAATGGCCCTGCAAAAAAACATTGTTGGTATATTGAGTTTAGCATCAATATTGTTACTGACGTTGGTGTTGATGTTGGTATAGTGACGTTAGTATTGATGCAGCTGGTGATGTTGGTGTTGATGATGGTATATTGACGTGAGTGTTGATGTTGGTAGTGGTATTGGTGTTGATGTTGGTATATTGACGTGAGTGTTGATGTTGGTAGTGGTATTGGTGTTGATGTTGGTATATTGACGTTGGTGTTGATACAGCTAGTGATGTTCGTGTTGATGTTGGTATATTGACGTGAGTGTTGATGTTGGTAGTGATGTTCGTGTTGATGTTGGTATATTGACGTTAATATTGATGCAGCTAGTGATATTCGTGTTGACGTTGGTATTGTGATGTTAGTATCAATGCAGCTAGTGATGTTGGTGTTGATACTGGTATATTAACGTAAGTGTTGATGTTGGTAGTGATGTTTGTGTTGATGTTGGTATAGTGACGTTAGTATCGATATTGCTAATGATGTTCGTCGTGATGTTGGTATAGTGACGTTAATATTGATGCAGCTAGTGATGTTCGTGTTGATGTTGGTATATTGACGTAAGTGTTGATGGTGGTACTGATATTGGTGTTGATGTTGGTATGTTGACGTTAGCATCGATGTTTGCAGTGGTAGTTAAGTATCGATGGTGGTAGTGATGTTGGTGTTGATGTTGGTATATTGACGTTAGTATCGATGATGGTACTGATGTTGGTATTGTTGTTGGTATTGGTGTTGATGTTGGTATGTTGCGTTAGTGTTGATGTTGGTAGTGGTGTTGGTGTTGATATTGGTATATTGACATTGGTATTTAAAGTCGGAGGTGGTATTTTAGGATCGATGGTGGTTTTGATGTTTGTGTTGATGTAAGTATGGATATTCGTAATGATACTGAAAATGTCAAAGTTGGTATCAACGTTAGTATTGATGTTAGTATTGCTGTTGGTAATGCTATTGATCTGAATGTTGATGTTGGCTTCTTTTTCGTATCGATGTTGGGTTGGTATTTAAATTTCCGTTGTCTTATTTATTAATAATGGTAGAATTACCAGCATCTTGGTACGAAGTCGCTTATTATCAGCACTATAGCAATAGTAACTGTATTGTATTATTTTAGTTTCACTATTGGCGTTAGCACCAGTCTCAAAATAACAGCATACAATATCAGCACTATTATCAGAACCATTATTACAGCAATATCAATACTATTATACACGGATCAAGAGTTTCAGACTTCCGGTCCAAATTCAAAAGAAAGGTAAGCACTCATTAAGTCAACCTTTTGTGTTTGGCTATGTTTAACAATGGTCTGACTTAATGAGCGTTCACTTTTCCTTTGAATTTGGACCGGAAGTCTGAAACTCTTGATCCGTGTATTAGTATCAGTACCGTTATCAACACCGGTATCAATACCAGTATCAGTATCAGCATTATTACCAGAACCAGCATTACACCAGTATCAATACCATTGTCAATAGCAGTATTAGCATCAGCACTGCTATCAGGACCATTATCGGAACCATTATCAACACCAGTATTAGTATCAGCACTATTATCACTACCATTATCAACAACAGTGTCAATACCAGTATTAGCATCAACACTATTATCAATACCAGTATCAACACCAGTATCAATACCAGATTACTATCAGCGCTATTATCAGTACCATTATCAACACCAGTATCAATACCAGTATTAGTATCAGCGCTATTATCAGTACCATTATCAACACCAGTATCAATACCAGTATTAGTATCAGCACTATTATCAGAACCATTATCATCACCAGTATCAAT
>JAOEJI010300775.1:0-18884 GCA_025448255.1 Umimayanthus chanpuru | reverse complement strand
ATTGCTGTCAGTTGTTCCAAAGCACCTTTCCCAATTTTTTCTCAGTCAAACTTGGAATCTACTGCTGCCGCCAAGCCGATGTAAACAATTTTGTTAGTACGACTTGAGGAGTTTCAACTGTTCAAAGTGTTGAGATCGACCATCGACAATCACCGTGATTCACGGTTGCATTTACTAATTACACTGTCTCGTAAACGGCGAATTCAACTGTTTGCCACGCTGGGCGATGAATTGTTTTGCCACGATAGGAGATGAACAGTCTGCCACGCTGGGTGATGAACTTTTGCCACGCTAGGTGAGACAAGTCAGAGTCCGGCCAAAACAAAACCCCATAATTTAAAAACAATCTGAGTGCGGACCCTGACTAATCGATCGTCACTTGTATGTATATTGTACAAAGCGAGGGTACACGTGCAGAAATAAAACAAGTAAAGAACATCAACTCCTGCTTGTTGGTTGACGAAAGGACATCAACTTTACGTGCTCCTCGTGGTTGGCGAATCGCTGCGCCAGACCATAATACTTTCCTGTTAAGCCTTTAGGAACGTGGGTTCAGCGTTCGCATAACGCATGCGCTGAACAAGTGCAACCAGAAAAAAAAACACCAAAAAGAACGGAGCCGAAACCTCAACTCGGTGCCTTGGCCCGAGTAAAGAGTGTAGTTTGCACTGATCATGCCAATCAGAAATAAAATTGTTCAGTTTGTTTTGCTACAGACCTTGTAGAAACCGCATAAATTCGTAATTTAGCAACATTTAAAAGCACCATTGTATGTTTTGTTAAGGACGGCCATAGTCTCTGATAATCCGGACAACCCACAACTTTATTACAGAGCTAAGTCTTAATATAATTTGAACGACTGAAACCCATATATTGGCATATCTCTGGACAGGTGTTCGAAGACAGTTACTTACCTCAGAAACCGGAGCTTGAGAGAACATTAGACATCCTTGACTATGTGTTCTGTGTCGCCTTTACGCTAGAGATGTTGCTGAAGATGACTGGTCTGGGCATTAGCAAGTACTTTGCTTCACCATGGAATTGTCTGGACGCATTTATTGTGGCTGTAAGTGAGAGCAACAGTGTCTTAGTACAGTCAGACTAACCAACTAGAGAACAAAATCACAAAGTAGAGAAACGGTGTTATTATTGAATAGATCACTTGGATTATGCACCTCTCATGGTTTTAGCCGTTTTACGTGGGCATTAGGTTGGAAGTTATAGTTTAGATGCAAACTAGAGCTTTTCTTGTGGTTGTCTGACGAAAGGCTAGCACTCAAACATTCCTTGTTCCCTATAGGTGTCTTTGACAGCTGTGGTAAAAGTGAACACTTTTTCAATGCTGCGTTCTTTGAGGACAATGCGAGCTCTTCGACCATTGCGAGCGCTATCACGCTTTGAAGGAATGAAGGTAAGAAGAAAAGCGTTCTCTTAATCCAAACTTGTGAGGCCTTTAAACATACTACAAATGCAAGAAATTATTGAGATAACTGTTTTTCTTAATAGTCCATGTTGCTGTATTCACGAGTGTTCGTACAAGCATTCTCATTAAATTTTTAAAACCCATACAGTAAAGTCTGTCATTCAGATTCATGTGCACTTGCAACACGTTTTGCGCTGTTGCTACTAATGTAAACACTGGAGGTCTTCATTGCTTGTAAAAACCGTTACCTGAATTACTGCCGAGGAATCGTTATTTCAAATTCAGCGCCATTTCTGCATCCGCCATTTTTCTTATTGCGTCCATCGCGGGTTAATCTGAGCATCGGAGACGCATACTTTCTTTAGACTGGTGCTTGCAACACTCGTGTAAGGATTCTTGTTTCGACAATACAAGACACAACACACTGACAAGACACAATACAACATCACACTACACAACACGACACAAGACGGAACGAAACAACACATTACGTGCATTAATTGAGGACCTTATCAGTCCAAAAAAAACGCGTATGAATTAAAGATTATTTTCAAGTTAAGTAAGGCTGCCAGATAAAGTTAATGTCTACAAAAAGGCTACATAAATAAAATCCTCTACATTAAATTCACTAAGTGAAATTCTTAAAAGTTGGTGCAAATGGCTCCAAATCAAATTAGTTGTGCGTTCTTCAAAATTTTTACAATTTTCCTTTTTTATCTCAGGTGACGATAAACGCCTTATTTACTTCCATTCCGAGTATCGGAAACGTTCTGCTGGTTTGCCTGGTGTTCTGGTTGATATTCAGTATCTTGGGGGTACAGCTGTTTGCAGGAAAGTTTTACAAGTGTGTAGACATTGAGGGAAATCGACTTTCAGCCAATGTGGTTCCTGACAAAGCCGCGTGCTGGAGTCATAACGGTTCTTTCACGTGGAAAAACTCAGACATTAACTTTGACAACGTTGCCAACGGATTTCTTGCGCTATTTCAAACGGTACGTTACAGTTAAAACTATAACTATCAAAGTAAACGAAAAATGTTAGATTGCTAATTATCAAAGGCTCGGTCGGTTAGATCTCTGGCTGTCAAACCAGTACCCCGGATTTAAACCCCGGTCTCTCCGAGAGTTAAGAGGAATGGTCAACTTCAAGTTTTGTCATAATTCCCTCTGGATGATGATGGTCCGTACAAAACAAATTATCCGAATGTTTTCTAACCTTCAATCAAATTTTTAGTGTGTCATTTTTTAAAAAACATTTAGCATTTCTGCTAATTAGGGACACAATATAGCATGAAGCACATATAATTTACTTTGCTTTTACTTTCTTTTGCGCTCGATAGGCTACAATTCAAGGAGCGATCGAAATCATGGAGGATTCCACGGATGCAACAAAGGTGAGAATAACACGTTCGATGTATTCCTTGCATTGTGCTGATACTGTATTTCCCAACTTGTTCGACCCTGCAATCACTTACCCTAACCTACCCGACACCAAAGACAACTGATTTAAGATGTTGTCAAATACAAGCAATAATAATCTTGAAATAAGCGAACCAACCACCATAGTCGTTTTATGACAATATTGTGTTAAATCCCGGCTAATCCGGCTTTCAGAGGGAAAATGTAACGTCTTAGTAAAGAGTTGCGTTTATTAACTAGATACACTTTACGGTAAGGCGTAAACCTTGAAAGCAAAGAGTGTAATGTGAGACAACAAAATTGGAAAAGATCCATCAGTTCCGGTTTCCTGGCGCTGGAAGTCGAAGGAAGTTGGGTGGAAAATGTTTCCTCCCTCTTCCCTTGTTTTCCACGTGCTGTCGCAACGGCAAACACACCATTTTGTTCCGTTAATCAACCTCAATAATTAGAGCACTTACTGATGTCGATACAACTGTTATCAGTTTCTAGAAATTGGTCTTCAACAATTGATTCACAGTGCCGTTTCAATATTTCTTTATCGCAGGTTGACGAACAACCCATAGCCGAGAACAATCTTGCTGCGTACATCTTTTTTGTGTTTTTTATCGTTGTCGGTTCATTTTTTGTCTTGAATCTGTTTGTTGGTGTTATCATAAATAACTTCAACAGATTAAAAGCTAAGGTAAGTGATTGAGTAAGCTGCTTTTACAGCATCACAATAACATGCAAGCAAAGTAGATTCATGCTAACAGACTGTTTAGCTCAGTTGTGTACTAAACATTGGGAGGCTATAAGAAACAGACTGCAGTATACATTACATCATTGCTAGTTTAACATTTTTCAAACTATCCTTAAGAACAGACATGAAACATTTTTTAACCTTGAATTTGGAAAAACCTCGTTTCTATCACTTTAACTTGATTTTACTGCAATAACTAAAACTGTAGCAAACCGTTAAGACATGCATTTTTTAGTATCTACCACTGTTGCAAGGTAGGATAGACGGAAGTGGAGGAAAACAAAATGTAAACAACTTTTTATTGTTCTAACTAGTCACTAACAAAGCTCTTTTTGTACATATATGGAGCAGTTAAATTAGAGTTAATAGAGTTTCATCAAGTCACAAATGAAGTGTAAAGATGACTGCCTTGAGCCTTAATCTACCCGTACAGACTTAATATGATGTTTCCTATCAAATCATGTCTATTTTTTAACAACTTTTGACGTTATAACCAAATAAGACTTGAAGTTTAATTCCGTTGCAGTACGATGATGGCGTTGGCTTATTTCTCACTGAAAAACAACGGAAGTGGGTCGGAGTGCTGAGAAAAGCTGTAAAAAAGAAACAGAAATCAAAACTTCTTAAGTACAGACCGCAGGTAAGAATGGTATCTTTGCTAGCACAGATATCTTGAGAGAAGCCAAATCTTGTGGTTTGAAGTGGGAACATGTGGGTTGCGATTATGAAGGCAATCTGTAATTCAAAGAAAAGTAAAACAGGGAGCGGACGTGATGTCATATACTCGGAAAGCGAATCACCCAGTTGCTCCAATTTTAAGAGATCTCCTAAAAAGTATTTAACTAATCAGCCCAAATTAGTTGTCTACTAACTGTGTTTTAGCCCCCACCGACTGTTTTAAATCTAAGTATTTCAAATAATGAAAGTTAAGAAAAGTCCGATTATCCAGCACGCTTGTTTAGAAAGGGGTACCTCCTACAGTAGTAATATGAATCGTGCATAACTTTTTATATTTGGTACATTAAAGGGGTACCACTGTGTATCTGCAGATATATATTAACGGGCTATACTTTGACAAAAATTGCATAAGAAAAAATTAGGGGTTAAGTTAATTCTGGTTGAAGCCTTGAAAACTCTGTAAACAAGGTAAGAAGTCGAAAGCTATTGAACTGTCAAGTATCTGTCTATCTATCCTATCAATCTATCATCTATCTATCTACCTTGGTTGGTATTTCCGGCTTTCTAGGGCTGGGTACGTGGCTGGATGTTTGACGCAGTAACGAGTGAGAAGTTTGAGATTACCGTATTAGGTGTTATCACACTCAATATGATATTGATGATGATTCAACACTACGGCCAGCCGGACAGCGTGACCAAAGCGTTAAATATCCTTTGATCAGTGAGGCTAGAGACATTTACACAGTGTCGTGCGTGTAGTTTGCTGTATTTTACTCAACTGTGCTAATACCGATAAATAAGTGCTAACCGTTATCTACTGAGGAATAATATATCTGCTGGATGGCGCAAAATACAATAATCGTGAATATAGAAGAAATATTTAAGCTATGCAAAACCTCGATTTGGTTTTTATCCCTTCTAAAAACGGTCAAACCTTTTGGACAAACAGATATGGTTGTGGGGGGGGGGGGGGAATTTGGGCTCACTTCGCCATCAGTTTAAATGAATTTCTCACACACATACACACACATTAAACCTTATACTTTGCCGGTATGTATTTTAATTTGTATTACCTTAAGGTTACTATTTTTAGCGGCTGCTAATGTTAGCGATTTTGAAAATATCGCTAATATTTAGTACTCGCTAAAATTGGTCGTGTTTCTGAATATGTAATTTCATCTGACAAATGTCCAATAAAAATCCTTAAAATCGCTAAAATTAGTTGTCACTTATACTTTCTCAGACAAAATCGCTAAATTTAGTAGTCGCTAAAAATAGTAACCTTAAGGTATAAATTAATTTGTTTACCTGCTCCCAGAATTTTCAAGTCCAGTTTTTTTGCCGAAGACGGACTGCCTCTTAAAAACTTACTGTCATAAATGTCTAATTTTTACAATATAATTTCCTGTCGCTACTTTTATTTACCAAAAATGTCTAAAAAGTTCCTCGAACAGTTTTGAGAAATCTTGATGTTTTTAAACTTGTAAATTTATAAGGCTGCCTAATGAGCTGTGTGAGTAACGAAATGTGTTTTGGCTTGTAATGAGACTACGTAGAAACGCGTCAATTTCTACTTTTTCTTAACTATGGCTGTGGCATTGCCCAGTTGACACGAATTATGAGCATATTGTTTACGTCACTGTTCCTGTTAGAAGCGGTGGTAAAACTGACTGCCCTTGGAATTCATTACTTCAAGGCGGGCTGGAATGTGTTTGATTTTTTTATAATCATAACGTCAATAACAGGTTAGTAAAAACACTCATAGTTGCAGCCTCTACTAGTGAAAGAAAACTTCACAAAAATTGTGAAGCATAACAATAAAAACAAAAACCAGACATACAGACCTTAAAGACATAAATAAGAAACATAGAAACCTAAAAAAGTGAAAGAAAGAGAGGAAAAAGAAAAGTAAACAACAGGCGCTAGCTACAGAATAGAAGTTTTTTATGTAGTCGTACCATTTATGCATTAAGAAGTCCTATAACTAGTTTTAAATAAGATTTTAAATTGTAAGTCCTTATATATTACGTGATCTTATGCCTACTTTTTTCAATTTTAAATTGATAGTAGTAGGTGCCGTAATAGAGAGTACAGTTTAATAATAATGTAATTACGTATCAAACAAAGTGTTGATGACATACAGACGGAATTTTTTCCAATTAATTAATTTGTCTGTCTGTCTGTATGTCTGTGTGTATGTATGTACGTACGTACGTATGTATGTATGTATGTATGTATGTATGAATGTATGTATGTATGTATGTATGTATGAATGTATGTATGTATGTATGTATGTATGTATGTATGTATGTATGTATGTATGTATGTATGTATAACCCTATTTACACAACACAAACTAACCCGGGTTCGACCCGACATTGTTCACACTGACAAATACCGAAAACGCCTGTAAACACAAACCTGAGGCGAACCCGTTTAGTTTCTAACACGCATGCGCAGTTTCCCTAACACCGTAAAGTTTGATGGGTGAACGCACGAGTGTGCATGTGCAAAATCAAAACTAACCCGGGTCGAACTCACCTCCAGAGGTGGGTTAGATTTAACACGGGTTGAACCTTGGTTAACAATGTTTACATAACAAAAACTAACCCGGGTTAGTTTTAACCCAGGTTAAACCCGGGTTAGTTTCTGCCGTGTAAACAGGGCTTTAGTCTAACGTGCAGGTTTACATAAGCTATCAACTACTAATAAATATTTAATTAATATTAATGGTCTGCTGACTAACGGGAGGAGGAATTGACTGGGATGTCATGGTAAATGGGACGAGAAAGACAAAAGCTATTCTAATCAAGAAAATTTACCGACGACTTTAGAATGAACGAAACTTCCTTGTTGTTTAAGACGTGTCATGTATTGTGCCTTGACCAGAATATTTAGCGGTGATTTTAACATCGGGTGATTTTCACTTTCTAAACTGAAACTACTTTGCTTTTCCAAATGAGTAAATTTTATCTCGTAAATGAGGTAAGGCGTTACTTTTTGTTACAAAGTGCTTTTGGCTAAAATATTTGTGTTGCCTTTGCAGGTATTGTCCTTGATATAATTGATACGGGGCAGCAGATCAACCCCAGTTTGTTACGCATTCTACGGATTTTCAGAGTTGCCAGGCTACTAAAGTTTCTTAGTGTCGCCAAAGGCGTTCGCCAATTGATAATCGCCTTAATTATTTCTTTGCCTTCTCTCTTGAATGTGGGGACATTATTATTCATAGTCGTTTTCATCTATGCCATCATTGGAATGACCTTATTTGGAAACATTAAGCATCAAGGAAGCATTAACGATATGGAAAACTTTGAAGACTTTGGTAATTCGATGTTGCTTTTGTTTCGGCTCTCAACGGGGGCGGGCTGGGATGACGTTCTTGAGTCTCTTTCAGTTAAACCTCCTGACTGTGACCCAGCTCACAAGGGACTTGTAAACGGAAACTGTGGGCACTCCTTGACAGCCGTAGCCTACATTACTAGTTATATCTTTGTCGTGTTTCTTATCATGATAAACATGTACATTGCTATTGTTTTAGAAAATGTAAGCTCCATTCAAGAAGAAGAGGAATTTGTGATCACTGAGGCAACAATTGAGAACTTTTATGAAGTATGGGGTCTGTTTGCACCAAACGGGGCGCAAACTCTTCCTTACAAGGGACTCTCTGAGTTTGTTGCACACCTTGATAAACCACTTTGTATTCCACAACCAAACAGCATGAAAATCCTGCGCATGGAAATTCCTCTTCGAAAAGGAGATAAAGTTCATATATTTGACGTAATGAAGTCACTTGTGAAACGCGCTTTGGAAAAAGAAGGACAACTAGAATCATCGGATGTATTTGATCTAATTGTTAAGAAAATGGAAGCTCGTTTTGGCCTATGGCGTACACGCTACGGTCAAAACAAAGCTGATGCGAGGGAATTGGCGGCAATGACCATTCAGAAGGCGTATCGCAAGCACAAACTGAAACAGCAGCTTTATATAACTGTTGAACGAGTACACTGTTTAGATAGAACAAAAACGTGTTTAGTCAATACAGCTAACGTTGTAATTAGTGGTATTTCGAATACCAATACAGATTAATCTTACATCCGTTCATAATCAGTTTAATCAAGAGTGAAGATTGGTGGCACAAAGGATCACTTCCACGACTATCTCACCCACCCGCCTTCTGCACACCCTGTGCTCCAGTTTCGACGGCCTGAAATGTGTTGTGGAAGCATACTGCTATGCAAATTTAGTCTATATAAACTTCAAAATTTTCAAATAGTGGCATTCCTGTGATTTGAGAAAGATTTTTAAAAAGTTATTTATCGGATAAAGTAACCTGACAAGCATCAAAACTTGAAACACAATGACGTCATGGGCCTAATGTCCAAAGTGAACTGGGCACTTAGTAGTCTGGCATCCATTCAAGACGAATGGAAAGTGGACTCGGTTGTTCGAAAAATGAATACGTTTCGTCCAAGAAAAACCACACTGTCCCCGAGATAAATTTTTCCGGGGTAAAAATGTGTTGTACGATGTTGTGATAAATTTATCCCTAGGATAAATCGCGCTAAACTAGGGATAAAATGTATATCTATATGTAGTTGTACCTTGTATAATAAAAAAGTTTTTGTTGGTTGAAATCAACGAGGACATCCTCCCCTCCTTCCTTTCCCCCGAGCCGGATAGTGTTGCATGGGGATGCACCCTCATTTTATTTCTGTTTAGTGATTCTACATGTATTTGCAGCCCAAACTTGGTAAATGGCCAAGTTATATCTTATCTTGATGTCATTTACTTCGTTACAGGAAACTCTTGCTATCTAGATTTCGCTCATTTCGAACTTTAATCCTAAACATAAACCCGTTTCCCTTGATTTGTAGTTTAATGAGCTGCTGTTTTGAACCTCCGCCTTGTCGAACAACTGTTTGATTTTCCATGCGTCCTGGGATTTATTTAACTCACGTATAACTGTAGGACGCATTTCAATATTTTTATAGTATCGTGCAATAAAATTTAATAAAGTTTTAAAATTTAAGCCACGACGGGAGTCCATTGTATTATATTCGTGTTTGCGCTGTCAAGATATTTGAATGCAAAAAAAAAACTTAGAAAAACCTTATAGAGCTACTCCTAAATGTACGATGTTTTGTTTTAGATAACGCAAGTCTTCCAAAAGTCCGGAACACCATTAGGTGTTTACGCCTTCGGTGATCACTTAAGGTTACCGTTCACGTTGGAACGGCTCGAAATTGGGATTTTCGCAGAAAATATATACACCTATTTCAAAAAAGGTTGACCTGGTGCAATGGTGAATACCATGACCGAAAGGAATTGTGGGCCCTTCAAAAGTTCCAATATAATCAAGCTACTACGTTATGAAACTTAAATTCTAGGCGAATCAGGTAATTAGTTATCATTTACGTCCAATTTACGTCTTTATTTTTCAGCAAATTGCTTCTAATCTAAATTCATTACATCCCACAGTTCATTGCGACCATGGTATTCACTATTGCAGCAGGTCAACCTTTTTTGAATCAGGTGTATACAGGCATTCATCCTGAAAAGAAGTCCTCCTCTTGAGTTTGCAAAAGTAATCTCGAAAAGAAGCCCATCCGATGGCCTTAAAAAGAATTTCGAATGATATAATAGACAAGAGGCTGCATTAACAGCCTAACTCGACTCGGACCTTGCCGTATGCTTATTAATTGTTTCTAAATTGACTGAAAGAATATATACTTCGTATACTTCGGTGGGGGAAAAATGAGGGTCTAAAAATTGTCGAAATGTCTTTAAATTTATACCAGGGAACAGTAACGACACATACAACACTTCAGGTAAGTCAGAGTTTATTTGATTCAGCAGTTAAGAGATATCAGCCAGAAACGTAATTCTGATACAAAGTCTCTTAAAAATTCTATTTCGCAACGACGTATCAGGCTACTAGACTCACTTTGAGCCTGGGTCTCCTGTGCACATTCGAAAGAGAACAGTCTGTATCCTTCTGTTTCACGGGTCAAGACAAACTGGATCGCCTGCTGTTCTTTAATCTTTATTTCTGGCGAAATTGTTACGTAACTAGTGTTACACGTGACAATAAACGTCACTTTGTGAAGTGTTCAACTACACAGTCACTAAACAGCTTATTTAGTCTTAGACCTAACTTCTCAGCCAGCGCAGTGTATCAACATTTAGCGCAGATGACAGTCTGTATTCTTCTTTTTCACAGGTCGAAAACAGCTGTGGACTCGGCGTGAAAGCAAACTGGAGAAGCTGTATTTGTTCTGTTTTTCTGTAGCTCCCTGTGTATCGAGCATGGTGTTTGTTTTTCTTCGGTAAAAAATGATTGTCAAATTTCCGTTTCAGTTTCCGATATTCGTTGTCATCTGCGACTGGTGCTTTTTGAGGCAGAAGTTTAGCTAATTTCTTGATTTCCGATCCACCATAAATTTTGAGAAAGCACTAACCTTGTCTGTGATTTCCGTTATTTCGAAGTATGAAGTTTCCTCTTCAAAATCTTCAAGCCATCCTTGCCACCCTCGCCCAATCTCTAAGTGATTTTCGAAGATCTTGAACAGGTCTATTTTGAGATTTTTCCCTGTTGTTATAACTCAAAATTCTCTGGATTCGTTGCCTCTGTCTGCCATGTTTGGTGTTGACAACCACGTGCTTTTCGTATCGTTCGTCTCGGTTAGCTACTGTGAATTTTCCCGCATGTAAAGCTGCTTTAGTTAGCTCAAATTCTTCGCTGCAGTCTACTTAACTGTTTGGCCCCTGGTTTTTGTCGATTGGCGCTCTTTTATGACCATTCTTTTCCTTTATACATCCTCGTTGTCAATGCTATGACTGCTCTAGACGCCATGACAGTTGGAACCATCACAACCGTGAGTGGACTGGATACTACAATAGCAACTGTTTGCTGATTGGTTAGAAAGCCAGGAATTCGGGTTGTGATTGGTTTACTCAACTGTACGATAACAGGTGTCCAATAACAGCATTTTGTTATTAGACACTCTCCAGATGTTAGAGTAATGAAAAAAAGAGTGCTGAATGAGCCAATCAGATTTGAGGAAATTGTAATTGCGTTCGACATTAGGAGAACACAATCCTATTCCGGAGTTGGATGGTCTCCCTGTGTTGTACAAACCAAGAAATTTTGAGATTTTCCGTTCGTGAACTGCCATTTGGACGCCCCTCTTGGTTTTGCAGGGGCCAGCCTCGTTTTCGAATCTGGCCGACCTTATGGTCGAATTTTGGTCGGACCCGTTTTCGTGGCTGTCCGTGGCTGTTATACTTGGCTGATTGCTGATATTGCCCACTCCTGAAACTTACGGAGAGAGTGGGTCTGTCCGATCAAAACGAACCCAGAAAGCAACGCTAAAATGCTAATTCTATTGTTTTACGTGTTCAAACGCTGCTTTCTGGGATCGTTATGGGTGGACAGACCCAGTCTCTCCGTGAGTTTCCGGAGTGGGCAATTGTCACGATTTTATCTTGTCTTTGTTACAACTTGAATTGGCAAAAGTTATCGAGTAACACTTTGTCAACACAATTACCAAATGTCCTCAGCAACTTCATTTGTTTTAATCTGGCAGCTCTCTACAAGTCTTCCAACAGTCTTGTTTACATTTTCAAAATCATCGGAGCGGAAACATAGGCAGAACTAGAGGTTAAAGGTTATCAAAATACTTCTTTGTGTGGTGTGAGGTTTTAACCAATTAAATATATAATATTACAAAATACTAAAACGATGGCGGTGCTCTGGTGCAATATTTTAGTTGAATCACTCATCTGATGAATTTTAACGCTGTTATCCTTACTGCTATTGTTGTTTAAAATAACGATATTAAAGAACAGTGGGGAAAATGAAGGCGGACTAGCACACCAAATGCTTCTAGTCCAGTTACCTAGTGAAAAAAAATCCAGCTTCTAGTTCTATCCCTACAGTTAATTCCTCAGTTTTTTTTTAAAGAGATCGAATGCACTACACTGATCTGTGATTACTTCTAGTTTTTATAATAATGGTAGTAATAGTAGTAGTAATAGTAGTAATAGTAGTAGTAGTAGTAGTAGTAGTAGTAGTAGTAGTAGTAGTAGTACTAATAGTAGTACTAATAGTAGTAGTAGTAGTAGCAGCAGCAGCAGCAGCAGCAGCAGCAGCAGCAGCAGCAGCAGCAGCAGCAGCAGCAGCAGCAGCAGCTATGCCGGTGCTGGGAGGAGGGATCAGTCCCACAGGAGATGATGGACTCTGCTATCACAACCCTGTACAAGAACAAGGGTGACCGCAGAGACCGTAATAATTATCATGTCATCTCACTGATATGTAGTGCTGGATAGCTGTTTGCTCGAGTAGCACTACACCGCCTACAACAGCTCGCCGAGAGGATACACCCTGAATCTCAATGCAGTTTCCACTCCAAACGTTCGACAGTGGATATGATCATCTCACTGAGGCAACTCCAGGAGAAGTGCCGAGAGCAACAACAGCCCCTCTTCATCGCGTTTACCGATCTAACAAAGGTCTTTGACTTGGTCAGTAGAGATGGCTTATTCAAGATTCTGCCATTAATTGGCTGCCCTCAAAAACTCCTTAATAGCTTCATCAAATCGTTTCATGATGGGACACAGCGCACAGTGCAATATGATGGAAGCATGTGTGAAGCATGCGACATAGACAGCGGCGTGAAAGAAGGCTGTATACTAGCTCCAAGACTCTTCAACACCTTCTTTTCTGTCCTCCTGAAGCACGCATTCAGGTAAACTGCTGAAGGCATCCCATTACGTACTCGATCTGACGGAAAACTCTTCAACCCTGCACGCCTTCGAGCAAAGAGCAAAGCTCCGGCGCAAAGTAACGCTACGAGACCTTCTCTTCGCTGACGATGCTACCGTTTTTGCACACAGTGAAAACAAGCTCCAGACCATTTCTCCGATGCGTGTGAGGTTTTCAGATTTAGCATCAGCCTGAAGATGACGAAAGTCATCTACCAAGGCTCCGAAGCCACGCCTATTATTGAACACTCCAATGTTGCAACCGTAGTGTATAACCGCATGATCTGAAATTGAGTCAATCACAATTTATCTAAACCAAAAGGATGTCTTTGCTGTAGTCTTATTATTCCCGATCACCACAACTTAACCATCAAAAACTACACCCAGAATGTCGTCTCGCAGTTTACCTATCTCGGCTCTACCACCTCTGACAATGGCTCTCTCGATGTGGAGCTCGGAAAGACAATTAGAAAGGTAGCAACCAACATGGGCAAGCTTTCTGCTTGAGTGTGAGAGAACAAGAAACTAACTACGCAAACTAAAATTGCTGTCTATCGTACCTGCATCGTAAGCACAGTACCTGCATCGTAAAGACAGTGATTCCTAAACCACTTATGCTGGGCAGGAAAAAACGCTTGCACAACTTCCACATGAGATGCCTTCGCCGCGTCCTGTCCATTTTATGGAGAGATAGAGTTTCCAGCAATGCAATACTTGAAAGAGCAGGTATTCCCACAATGTACACCCTCCTTAGACAACGTAGACTGAGGTGGTTAGGCCATGTACGCCGAATTGAAGAAGGTCGAATCCCTAAGGACCTCTTTGTATGGGAAGCTGGAACTTGAGTCGAGGCCTGTTAGCAGACCTAAGCTACGCTTCAGGAATGTCTGTAAGAGAGACATGATTGCAACTCGTCTGCCAGCCGACAACTGGGAACTACTCGCTGAAGACCGAGTTTAATGGAAGACCACGTGCAGTCAGGCACTCCGAGCAGGAGAGAGAAAGTTGAAAGTCGAAGCCGACATAAAGAGAGCAAACAGAAAGGCTGCTGCGAGGGCACAAAAGCAGCCTCAGCACAAGCAGCATCAGGATATGCCTGTGGGTTCTGTGGCCGTGTCTACCGTTCACGTATTAGATTAGTTAGCCCACAGGCAGCCCAAGCATAGAGTTAGTATTTAGTACAGCAATGTGGCAGATTGAGTTGATTTTATAAAACTTTGTATGGGGACAGATATCGACTTCGCAAGAATGACACAAGGGATCAACAATTAAGGTGATTAAACTTTATTTGTGCCGTTTGCACCAATTTACAACAATTTTGCGAAGCCGCTATTTGTCCCCATACAAAGTCTTATAAAATCGACTCAATCTGCCACATCGCTATACTAAATACTAACTCTATGCTTGGGCTGCCTGTGGTTAGCCACCGTAGGAAATGTTCGTAAGTGCGCAAGTCATGGACAACAGTCCGACGATTGCCTACTAGTAATAGTAGTAGTAGCAGCAGCAGCAGCAGCAACAGTAGTATTAGTAGTGAGTAGTAGCAGCAGCAGCAGCAGTAGCAGCAGCAGCAACAGTAGCAGCAGCAGCAGTAATAGCGGACTACCACCAACACCACTTCTACTACTGTTGATTGTCATAGAGAGGCTAGCAAGGCTGCACTGACCGTGCGACGACATACGATCAAGACAAACCCTCTTGATACGACTTGAATTCAAAAGCCAAATGATTCCCTTTTTAGAACAAATATTCATTTGTATAATCATTGAAATACTTATGTAAATTTTGTTCCAGAAAGTTTGCTTTATAAAGACGTTAGCTTCAGACGAGGCTTTATTACTTCAACCTCAAAACTTCAGCAACCGTTCTAGATAGTAACAAACAGAACAAAATCCTTGACGTTAAAATCGTTAAATATTAGCAGACAGGCAAAATATTGGGTGTCAGGCTACCAAAGCTATTTGCGGAGCCTTGTCAGTGCGAAGTGAAAAGTTTTTATGTCTGTGTGTCAGTCAGTGTTAATCGTCTCGTGATCAAGTTGTGTTTCCGAAACCAGTAGCACTGATAAGAATCCTCACGAGCCATGGAGTCTAGTTTTCTTGGGGTTATAGATTTATCTCTTAGCATGTTTTTCGTTAATAAAAGAGTTGCGGGTGAACAACTGAGAATAAAGTGCTCTGTTTTCGAGATTGCATCTCAAAATATCCTCTCGCAGGATAAAATCTCTACGGTATGAAGAATTCTCAAAAATACGAAAGACCCTCCAACTGAGGCTAGTTATCTTATGTTTTCGCAACATCAGTTGAAGTGAAAGAGCATTATTTTTCCAGAAACAACAATTTACATACAAAATCATCAATTTACAAGCCGCGAAACAAATGGTAAGAGATCATTATAAATCTAAGGAATAACTTGGGTGATAAACGAACATTTCGTTTTCTGCAACAGAACGCACATATGTGTATGAGCAGAAGCTCAAAATCTTATCAGCTTCTGGTATGAGTTGTAACGATTTTAAAAGTACATCTAGAACATATTACATAAAATAAATTCAAGTTTGCTTAATTTTCTACATGTATTACCACGCAAATTCAATAAAAATATCTAAGAAACAGTTTATCTAAGAAACAAAGTTTTCGAGTGGTTTAACCACTGAAATAAAACCCATCACTGGCTTACACATCCTATGGAAGTTTCGCAGGGAGTTTTCACTAATATACCTTCCAACTTTCATCCAGCAATGAATATACAATCCTACAGCTCCTCTTCGGGTTTTCGTTGACATGTGATAACAGGCATTTACCATATATTCGGCTTTAACATAATCCGTTAACATTGAATGAAAGAAAATACCACTTTTCCTAATTGCAACCTCAAACAAGACCGTTTCTTTAAGAATATTCTCAAGAATTTCAAATATCTTAGCTCCTTTGTAATTGTTCAGTTCATTTTAATAATGTGATTTGAGTAACGCGGCAGTAATATTAAAATGTATATCTTTAGTATAATCGAGCAAGATGTGATATTAAACTCTTCGGCTGATTGATGGTACCTTCACTATAATCTTTGTTACGCCATCATCTATATGCAGATTATATTGGGGACAAACATTAAACGTCACATGTAATTGAAGAAACTCGAAGCGGATTGTTTGTTGATTACAAAAAAAGGCATTACCAAGTTCACAATTTACATACGTGCATGAGAAATTCTGAAAGAGACAATGCTTTCGCCGAGTGATTTCGACCGTCTCAATAACGAATATTTTCATAACATTTCATTTTAAGTGGATTCGTTGGCACGAGCTTGTTTGAAGTATTACAGTACCGGACTCAGTGCATACCAAGTTCTGACGGAAAGATTGACAATGCGTAGTGGTGCCACTGGTGTTTGAGATGTACACAGACCGCTGAGAAGCGAGTTGGACACGGAGTTGTTCCGCATGCCAAATTTACCAAGTGACAGCAAATTAGGAAAACAACTTGTACGAAACTTGAGGGTAGAAAGGTTACCTGCTGAGCGGAAACATGAAAATGAGAACAGTTTAACAACCACATAGAGGTACTGGAATGCTTTCCGTGCTTTTGTTTGTTTTTTGTTACTTCAAATACAGCGAAAATGTGCGCGTGCACTTCTGTTTCATTCGCCCTTTAGTCTGTTTAGACAAACTACTGAGGAAATTTAAAGCTTTTAAACTGATAAATACATAGGAACAACTTTCTGGCACCTGAGGTAAGGCAAAGTAGATTTTGACAGAATTAGTTCATTCGTGACTAGCGCTAGAATAGACTCGTAATAATATTAATCACTTCACCTAATTAAGTATTCTAAAGAGTACTCTGTAACAACGAGACAAAGGTTCTTATATAAATGTACACCCATGAAACTCCAAAATACAGATACATGTGCTTTTAACATACTATACTATTAAGCTTTAGTCTACGGTATATGAAATTGTTGCTCAGACGGCAGGTTCGACTTTATATCAAACGAAAGTTAGTAATTGCATATTTCATATCACAAAATGAAACTGATTTTGTTTTGCTCCCTATCGGCGCGGCACTTGTCACATACTCGTCGTTAGTGCTAGTGTGCTACGATTCGCTTGTTAACTTATTTCTGGGCGGCTGATGTACTATTAAGTGTCATCTTACCTCACTGGTTATTCCGACAGTCTTGTCAGTAGTACACAGGTCCGTCAGGACATCATTTCCAGCACCAAACTTGTTGACCATCAATCGTAGGTGCTTATATTCAATAAGAAACGATTAACAATAATCTGCCGATCTACATTTACTTGTTAATTCTAATTTCAGCATTAATGTTAACATAGGAGCATTAAGTGCCCATATCCAGAGTTCCTGATGTAACTAAAACTTATAATGCAGTAAAGATCCACATATAAGAACCACTAAAATTAATAACGTATGCAACAATTCTTAAGATAATTTTTTTTTTATATTTTTCAGTATCTTCACAGCCAGACTCTGTTGTCGCGCTCCAGTCAAAACATGGCCAATTCTCGACCAAGATCCATAAGGATTACTGAGCCCTCATGTCCAGCAGGGAAAAGCGAACATGTGGCAGCCACAACTGGTAGGCTGGAAGAGGTACCCGAAACAGGGTTGAAGTCCATTCCACGGTTTCTCGTCGGAAAGCTTCTTAAGGACTATGACGCATGTGTTGGTGAAGTAAGTTATGTTTAAGTTCTGTTTCATTTGACACTTGCAAGGATAGAACTGAAATGGAAACGAGTAGCACGGTGTTTAATTCCTGATGACACAAAAATACAAAATTCTGTTCATTCCAAACTACGCCAAGATCAGAGAAACGTACAAACAAACAAACAAAATATTGAATGAACGAGTAAATGAATGAATGAATGAATGAATGAATGAATGAATGAATAAAAATGAAGTAATTAAATGAACTAGGAGATGGATGAATTGCTAGATAGGTAAAAATTTATGAATCAGTGAGTAGGGGGCGAGTAACTAAAATATCAATTTTTGAAAATAATGATCTATTTAAAATTGAGGTTAAATTAACTATAGAGTAAAACCAACGATCATGTGCTTTTGCTGGTGTTAGTTTATTAAAGTTGTTTGTTCTGTGTTAATAAAATTGCTATTAAAAATCTATAGATTTTAACCACAAACGTTTCTTTTAAATGCACTTACTAGACACCTGCCGAGGACACGTTTTTGGTTCTGCGCCGACGCAGGTGGGGGGAGACGTTTGATCACGCCTACAGATTTAACAAGGCGCGATCGCTGTGGCTGCTGGGACCCCACAATCCTGTTCGCACCGCTGCTATCAGAGTAATGACAAACAAATATCCTTTACTTAGCCAATAATAATAATTTATCAAATGTCCATAAATGTGAGTGATGTAGTTGCTTTATTAAACAACGAAGTCAAAACATATTTTTCACAAAATTTGTGAAATAAGTATAAAAAAGGAGGATTTGAATGTTACTTCCGGTTTTAAGAATCACTTTGTTTTCGAAACGGCTGTTTTTATATAATGCTTGATCGATGGCTTTTAGTTGAGAGCCAAACAAAAGCTATAAAAATGCAATTAGCAGCTAGAGTCTGTATTCAAGTATTTCTATTATCTTTGAGGGCTAACCCGAATGACCAGAATGTTACAGAGTTTGGAATGGCTTTAAGAACTTATTGGTTGTCTTTTTTACACCAAGTCTTCACACACTAAAGATTAAGGGACCGTGGAGCTACTTTGAAGTGGGGGGGGACAAGTGACTTAAAATGGGGGGGGGGCTACAAACACTTTTTTCTCAGTACAGAAACTCAAATAATTTCCAAATGTGGTAGGGCGGTTCCTGAGATTTTATTTATT
>JAOEJI010300664.1:0-11554 GCA_025448255.1 Umimayanthus chanpuru | reverse complement strand
AAAACAGACAATGCTGTGTTACTTGTGCTTTATAAATGAACTGCCTTACATGTGTGTGGTTGCCTTGCATGCACGGCAAAAGTCAACATAATTTAATTGTATCCACTACATCTGTTACTTTCCACGTTCTTGTCAATAAACAGGTATATTTTTAGCAGAAATGAAACAGTTATGTTTGTGTTTAGAAAAGAACTGAAAACACTAGTTTTATATGCAGTCACAACATTTTATTAGGACCATAGGAAAACAAAAAATATGCAAACAAAGTATATTTTTAATATAGCGGCTTCGTATATGCACCGGGCCGTGTCGCACGACTACAAAGAAATAATTTGTTCGCGTTTTTATTTCGTGTTGTTTGTACCCTTGGCCTTAGGTTGCCTATTTCTCAAGTTCCTCTCTATAAAGAAGCTTGTTCTTTTTTTAAAAAGCACCTTTGTTCAGTTTTCAGGTCAAGAAAAATTAATGAGGGTTAGTGTGATTAATTTGTGGGCGCGAGTATCTTTGACTTTGCTTGACACGTTTAGTGTGGACTTGTGAAGGGTGAGTACATGTTCATTTCTTAATGAAGAGAGAAAATAACCCATCTTTGGCGGAGAAAGACTGATAGATGTCGCTATTACGTGTTGGTAGTTGAAGTTTTATTCCAGCATGTGACAGCTAGACACGTTCAATTTAGATGTCACGAGATGGCACGAGGCCTTCAAACATGAACAAAACAGACACCAGCAGATATCGGGCACATATAATTACCAATGTTTCTGCAGCTGTTTGTTTCTTTTTGTTTCTATTTTTTCTTTTCATAGCTAATTCAGTTTCACTCATGTTGACTGTTTCCTTCGATACATTCAATGTACATTGATCGTAAAATAAACAATATCGTAATAAACCAGCAACCAGTATCCCGTGGGTTGTTCTATTTAGGTGATACGAAAAGGCACTTGTTTACTACGGGTTCATTTAGCGACACGGTGTGCTGACCTGCTTTTTTCCCACACTTCGTATGACACTTCTAGAAGGAAGAAACCCGGTTAAACTCAATAGTTGTTTCACGTTAGTGTTAATGAAATATAATGTAAACATTAAAGCTGTTTTGTCGGTTGCTGGCGTATAAAACACCTTCAAAGGATTTTTTCTGACATTTCTAGAAAGCGTTTGAACATCAACTTTTCTGCTCATTTAAATGTTTACTTTGCACGTAATGCACTTGGCGTGGCGAGCACTTTATAATTACTGCGAAATCGTCTTCACCGCTACTTGAGTGTCTCGTTAAAATCTAACAGCATTTAGTCGGCTGCAAGAAAGATTAAGTTTAACTTAAGTCAGTCTAGTCGGATCCTCCGTTAATTGACTGCAAAGTGAAGCGATATTTCAGGCGACATAAGTAGAGCCGTGCATGTAGGTCTCCAAACAAGCTGTTATCAAATGCAAACAGCACTAAGCTAAGAAACACACGATGTGAACATAGTTACTTACATTTTCCCATGAAAACTCCAAGAATGGCCGTAGAATCAGAAAATGTGACGGGATTCTTTTCCCGATGAGAGAGGCCAGGATTGCGTGTAGACTGCTCCCAATACTGCTGATCATCATGTCTTTGTCAAACACAATATGAAAGGGGAAAACCTCATAAAACACGTCCATTTGTATTTTCAGATTGTCGTGTTCGCTTCCGATTGAAAGAACTGAATTGCGTTTAGGCCGCTTTCTCGAGGCGATGTAAGCGCTGTTGTCAAACGTGAGCTGGTAGACAACATAACAACCCTCGGTGCTCTGGCTGTCATGCAAAACTTCCATTTGAACATCTTGGTTGTAGAACGCTCGACCGACTCCCTTTACCTGGCCCATCACGTAGTACAGGTAGCCTTGTCTCTTCGACCGGTAGTGTAACTTCAAACCGTTCTCTGTCTCATCCGTGCAAAAGAACGAAGGTGCTTTCAGTTTTGGATATGTAAATCTCAGATACTCGTGCAAGTTATCGAGACCATTGATAAAATCACGCAAGTGGCGACCGAGCACTTTTAGAATAGAATCATAGCCGTAACGGCTGATAAAATGGACAAATCGTGTTCCCAGACCTTCCACAATCTTTTCCACAGGGTCGCCAGTCATTTCGTGCAGCGCTTTTGCCAGCTGTGGAATTAGACTGTCGGAGTATTGTTGATGTGTTGAAAATGACTGGTTCGCTATACCAATCCTTTCTTTAACCTGTATCCAAACCTCTCGGCCGTAGCGCTCTTCGATGTAGTTTTCGACGCTTTCAAGGAGAAGACCATACATTTCGGAGAATTCTGCGGATGCAGTTTAACAGAAGTCTACGGATACTTACAGTACATATCTGGAGTTTGACTCACTTCTCGGATTAGGGTGATTGTTTCTGCCTCGTGCGGCAAAATTGGCCGCATCAAATGGTTACGATATAAATTCATCTATTGATTCTTGAGGATTTTACTGTCATCTCAATAATAGTTTCACCCGGATGCTTTCTCAAAACCAATTGATTTTAGTGTTTGGAGAGATCACTTGTGTACACACACATCTACAGCCGGCAGGATTTACGACTCATTGAACACAAGGCACATTTGCCAGCTCACGATTTTCTGTTAATCATTAAATATTACAATCACCCGTGGCAATTCAGATTGGCAAATGCATTATTCATCGCAGCTCAAGGAACAGATGAGTAAAATGTTATTTTATTGAAATTAGCATTCTGCAATATCTCCATCGCCAACTGTTAATTTCGTTACTATTTTGGGTTAATGTTTTTTTAAAAAATTTTCGGAGTATCTTTGCATATCAAGTTTCTTTGGTCAGTCAGTGCTAAATCCTTCATTGCAGGAAAGTGTTAGATTTTCTTAGTATTTTTCACTTGTAAAAACGAAAGGAGATATTGTCACAAGGGTCTAACATGCTTCATCATAAACATTCTTCAAACAACATGCAAATTACAAGACCTGTTTGCAATTGACAAGATTGAGAAGTTCCATGTAATCGCCGCAATCTCCCAGCCGTTTCAGGTCGTGTTCAAGCCCGTGATATTTTCTGGGAATTTAGAACATTTTAAGATATTTAGAAAATTTGGAGATATTTTGAAGAAAAAACAGTTTCGACATATTTACGGCATTTGGGTGGTGTTGACTATTAACTGTTAACTCAGTAACTCGCTTGACTGTCTATGTTTTTTAATAGTACATGTCACAACTCAGAGGCTGAGCTACATACATTACTTATACTGTGGACATTATTATTCATATAACCCCGACAGCACAGGTGAAGACTTAAAAAAGCGTTCAGTTTTTTATTATTCCAACCTACTTTTGTTAATTCTAATCTATACCTTGTGCCCAGGTTGAAGAGTTTCGTATTTTAGCGATTCCGAATTTCGAGGTCGACATAAGTTTTATTTGGACGATTGGAATGAACGCAAACGATCAAAAAAGATTAAAACAGTTCAGTTTTCATCTTTCATTGCCATAATTTATGAAAGGTTCACTCATTGTTGTGTTTTGTTGCTGGCTGGTGATACAATAAACTTTCAGCTTATAACCTCCTGTACTCCCTCCGGAGGTTTTTGTTTCCACAGCAATCTGGCAGGGATAAATACTTACTGTATATACCCTGTTTTTGAGTGTTCGGCTGCGTTTTACTCACAAATTAGTCAGTGAATCCCCTGTTTTATTGCCTGCCAGGTTAGCGTGGAAATATAATATTCAGGTTGATATTGAAACACCAGCTGACACAGTCTGACACGAATCCAACGTGATTACCCTCCTCTGCAGGTGTCTTTTGTGGTTGTTTTTTGGAAAATTGCCGGAAACTTGATATACATGCGCGGATTTAGTGGAGGGGCCGCGGTCCCCCCTTTCTTGGAGAATTTTACAAAAGATTTATGAGTAAAACACTGAAATGAACGTTCAAATGCCGTTTTCCGGCCCCCTCTTTCCAGAATTGGGGTCCCGGCCCCCCTTTTTAAACTTTCTGGATCCGCCCGTGATATAGACTGGAGATGAGTGATGGCAGATGAGGCCTATATCTTGGTGATCTATGGTATTTGATAGCAGAAAATCTTTCGTAAAGTTCATTGGTACAGCAAAATGAAAAACAGGTGGGAGCCGCCTTAAATATAATGAATCCAAAACCTACTCGCCGTTTTTTTCGACCCATGATCGTGCACTTTCGACAACTACAGTAGAAACCCGAAAGAAACAACGGACGTTAGCTTTCGGCTTTAGCAATGCTTGGATAACGTTACTTTCGGGGGGGGCGGTGATCGTTATTTTCGGGTGCCAAAATTTGTTGGTAAACTTAAAGAAGTATGACTCATCGAGGTTTGAGGAAGACATGATACCATGATTGCGTTCATATTCGTTAATCCTGGCAAAACTTCTTTGTCTGCCACTTGTTACACACAACCATCTTGTCTCTTTTGTCCAACCATCTGTCGTCTTAAATCTTTCCTCAGAGCTCTGAGGCCTTTCTTGATGATAACGTTATACTCACATTGGATTTCTATACCTCCTTCCCAAACACCCTCCAGCGCGCTAATTAATACTCGCTGATGATAAGAAAATATCCTGGAGTGTTTTCGTATATTTTTTTAAGAGGGGGTTGTTACTTTTGGGGGATCGTTACTTTCGGGTTTCTTTTAGCAGCCTCGGAAAAGTGACGTTATTTCCTGGGGGTTGTTATTATCGGCGGATCGTTACTTTCGGAATTCTACGGTATTTTGAAACCGATAATCGTACTAGTTGAAACGACTGTGGCGACTTGGAATGGATCGAACGCCTGATGGAAATCAGGCTTGAGGGGGGAGGTGAGGGGGGATGGGGGTTAACTCTTAATGATGTTGGTGATTATGGGGATATTAGGGAGATTTAAAAGGGGAATATTTATTAGAACGCAACAAAAACTATTCCTAAGCGAAAAAGTGCCATCCTTTTGGATATTACATGACCCTTTGGATAGTAAATGCCCCGTTGAATAGTAAATGACCGTTTTGGATAGTAAATGCCCCTTTGGATAGTAAATGACCCTTTGGATAGTAAATGATCCCTTTGGATAGTAAATGACCCTTTGGATAGTGAATGAACACGCATTCGTCCATTAAATATTAACTCCAAGAACTAGTTTTTGTTTGCTCAAAACCAAAAAGTCCTTGGGACTTTGTTGTGTAAAACAATCTCATATAAGTACAAGATGTGCCAGATCTATGATCTTGCAGTGTGTCTTTATGAAGTAAAAAAATTCCTGCGATAAAAGCCGTCTAATCTAATTGACAAATTTCATCAGAAATGAAGATCTATGGGAAGCAGTCAAACATGTGGAGATGCTGCTCGGGTACGCTGGTTTCCCTTTCTTAAACTGTCGTTGCCATTTGGAACAGTCGGCGATGCCATTTGTAATATATATGTAGTAAAAAGAATGTGAACGGCACAAAACCAAGGTGTTGGCATAGTGGTAGAATATGGGACTAGATTGCTAGCGGTCACGGGTTCGAAACATGGTAAATCCTTTTTATTTAGCTTTTTTCTATTTAGTTTCTTCTTTTAGAATTAATTTTGGTGTGGATTAGGGTTAGGGTCGGGTGAGTATTAGTTGTATTTCCGCGATGAAGGCTTTGTCTTCTTCATGAAAACGACAATAAACTATTGTTCGGAATGGCAACAACCATTTACGAAAGGGAAAATTGCTTCGGGTACACGCTCAGGAAATCACAGCCCACTCTAACAGACTACTGTGGAGCCCAGAAGGTGGAGGGTAGAAAGAGTGACGGGCGACTAACTGAAGCAGGTCATGCAAACAGGAGTTACAACCACATCTGCGCAGGATCGCAACTGATGGTGAAAATGTGTGGATGCCTTGTGCTCCATTGAAGGGTTGTGAGAGTAAAGAGGTTACAATACCAGACAGTGTGTGTAACTGAAAAAACAACTGAATGCAGGGTCACACTGATTCAACTCCAAGGTTTGGCCAAAACCATGTACGCATGCGCACAACCAGCTTAACCAGGGCAACTACAGTCCAGAAAGCAACCATGGACAGCTGTTTCGCCCTAGTTTGGGCTCAATAGCATGGTATAGCTTGTACGTAAACTGAGCTGCCAAGGCGGATTCAGAGAACCCCTTTAATGGTCAGCCCCACTGTAACACATGTGGAAGCCGTAGTTGAGTCTGTCAAACAGACTTTGGCACTGCGTATGGAGTGAAGATCCACTTAAGGATACTAACGTGTGACGGTAAAAACCAAAAAACAAAACTGAATGCAGGGTCACACTGATTCAACTCCAAGGTTTGGCCAAAACCATGTATGCATACGCACAACCAGCTTAACCTGGGCAACTACAGTCAAGAAAGCAACCATGGACAGCTGTTTCGCCCTAGTTTGGGCTGATCAGCATAGTATAGCCTGCGTACATGGTTTTGGCCAAACCTTAGAGTTGAATCAGTGTGACCCTGCATTCAGTTTTGTTTTTCAGTGTGTATTAGTTATACAGGCCTGAAGGCAGGGGGTGCATGGGTTGCGCACGAACCCCCCCCCCCCCCAGGAGCCAGAAAGGTCCACCTGATAGGATCGCTAAAAATTTTCTTAACAAATGATACAAAATGTCGTGGTGATGCTAGGATTGACAATTTCCGGCAATGCATTTCCAGCAATTTGAGAATGTCAAATTTCAGCATTTCTTCCGGGGAGCATCCCAGCCCTTTGACCACCCTAAAAGCCTTGTGTCTTCGGCACTTGCATAGCTAATCATTCCAACATTAATTACTTAATCTCGGCTTTTCAGGTATGCACCCCTTATGAAAAATCCGGCTACGGGCCTGTTATACCATGCCACACCATACTATACTAAACCATACTGCCACTGCTAGTGCTGCTACTACCACTACTACTACTGCTACCACCAGCACAATCTCCACCGCCACCACCACCACAGCTACCGCTACCATCGGTTTCAAACTTTGATGAAACAATTTAGAGCTTTGTCTAACTTGAAGAATGCTTGGCAACTTAAGATATAAATAAGGTAAGTGTTGCTTTTTGAGCGCTGTGATTGGCTGCTGTGATTGACTGCTGTGATTGACTGCTGTGATTGGCTGCTGTGATTGGCTGTTGTGATTGGCTGCTGTGATTGGCTTCTGTGATTGACTGCTATGATTGGCTACTGTGATTGACTGCTGCGAAAGGTTGCTCGAGCCGTTTATCTCTTCTGTAAAGAAGGTTTAAGTTGAAACATGGATGATGTCAAAAGTGATAAGGTCTTATCTACATCCAGTGTAAGATCAAATTACGGATTTTTAGTATTGGAGTTTCAGGAGCCAAGATATGGAATTAAAGATTTCAAGGCAAGATAAAAAATGGATTTCATATCAAATTACTGAACTCGATAACTTACCATGATGGATGTTTACTCCTAAACATTATGATTTCAAATATCGGATTTCTTTGTAATCCTTTTATAACCTAAAATAAATGCTTTCATACTGTGCTATACTTACTTACTTAGGCCCTTAGCTCCTCCTGAAGCAAAGGCCATCAACGATTTCCTTCCTCCATCTTGTCCTGTCCTGGGCTAGTCTCTCTAAGGTGTTCCATATGTAACCCCAGCTCTTCATTTCCGCCTCAACATCACGCCTCCAGGTGTTCTTGGAGCGTCCTCTTTTTCTCTTACCTTGGGGATTCCATTTCAGAGCTTGACTTGTAACACTGTCTGGATGTTTCCTTAACGTGTGACCAATCCATCTCCATTTTCTTCGCCTGATTTGTATTTGAATGGCCTCTTTACTTGCTTGCTTCCAAAGATCTTCATTTGTTACTCTTTCTGTCCAAGATATCTTCAAAATTCTTCTCAAAAATTTGTTGACAAATGTTGGCAGCTTGTTGTTTGATGACTTTGTGCTTCTCCATGTCTCTGAACCCTACAACAGGACACTTTTCACATTGGAATTGAAGATTCTGAGCTTTATTTTGCGGGAGATGACACGCTCATTCCATACTTTCGTCAAGTTAAAAACCACTTGTGCTTTGTTGATTCTGACTTTGATGTCTTCGTCAGTTCCTCCATTCACACTAACTGTGCTTCCTAGGTATACGAACGATGAAGTTTGCTCTAGATGGCTGTCATTGATTTTAATTGGTCTGCTTGATGTGCAGTTAATCTTCATGATCTTGGTTTTATATGACACTCGGCTTTAGCCCAAGTTTGGCAGAATTTTTTATCATCCTTGTGGTTTTGTCTTGCATTTGTTGGTTGTTGCTAGAGAGCAGCGCAATGTCATCTGCGAAATTGAGATCTTCAAGTTGTGTCTGTAGGTTCCACTGAATGTCGGTTTGTTGTTTATCTGTGGTCTCCTTCATTGTCCAATCGATCGCCAACAGGAGCAAGAATGGTGACATCAAGCAGCCTTGTTTTACGCCTGTCTTTACCACAAAACTATCTGACAATTTCCCAGCATGAACTACTTTACAGGTCATCGCATCGTAAGAGCTCTTGATAATCCTAATGAATTTTCCTGGAATGCCGTAGTGCATCATAAGGCACCACAGTGCGTTTCTATCAAGGCTGTCGAAAGCTTTTTCGAAATCTACAAAGTTGACATAGACAGAGGTATTCCATTGGATGGACTGTTCGATGATAATTTAAAGGGTGGCTATTTCGTCAGTGGTCTTTTCTGAAACCTGCTTGTTGAGCTCTTAGCATAACTCTGTTTACGGTCTTTCCAACCACTGTCATCAAAGAGATTCCTCTGTAGTTCTTACATTCTCTCATATCTCCTTTCCTGGGGAGTTTGATGATGTGGCTTTCGTTTCACTCAGTTGGCATTTCTTCCTCTTCCCAAATCTTTCCAAAGAGTTTATACAGCATGCCTGCAGTTGTGTATGGATCTGTTTTAACTGCCTCTGGCGGTATATTGTCGGGTCCTGCTGCTTTCCCTGACTTCAGTTTCTTAATAGCCTTAACGATTTCCTCATTAGATGGTCTTTGACAGTGCACTTCCAGTTCTGATGGTGCCTCAGGTATAGATGGTGTTTCCGTAGGTGATGGTATATTGAATAGTTCGCTGAAGTGACCTACCTATCGTTGTAACTGGTCATCCTCCCCAGTCAAGATGTTTCCCTCTTTGCCTTTTACCTGGTTGCTGGTACAAGTGTATTTCCCCGCTAGCTTCTTTGCGGTGTCATAGAGGTGTTTCATATTTCCACTAGCTGCTGCATCCTCTGCTTGTGTAGCTAAGGAACTGAAATAATCCCTTTTATCTTCCTTAATACAACAACAACAACAACAACATCTTTATTTGTACACAATGCTCTACATGTTTTTATAGTTGAAATATTTAAAGTTTTAAAACTAAGGAGAGTACAGCGTGTATGAAAAAACCAGTGACGGTTAACAAGTCATATACCCTTCAATATATAGTTATACATATGTAAGCGGGACAAAAATTTATATCGAGTACAAAAAAGTACACAGAAATAAGTAATAAAGAATTACTAATAAAGACAAAGAAATGAAAATTAATAAAATAAATAGAAAAAGGACATAAAAATAAATAAAGAAATAAGGTTCGACACAAAATTAACAAAGTTTAATATTTCTTTAGGACGGAGATAATATAAAAAAAAGTATTGTCAGTAGTTAGCTGTATAGTTAATCTTTAGTTAATGAGCCACCTAACCTCTTTATGCGCCTCTTGTTATAATTTCAGGGACTTAACTTTCTGTTGTCTGGTTCGGCTTCTGTTACATTTCTCCTTGAGTGCCTCTTCTGGATGGTGTCCAACGTTCTAGGTGAAATCCACTCTTCGTGCTCTGGTTTTCGTCTGCCAAGGACCTCTTCACGTGTGTTGTTCAATGCCTCCCTTATCTCTTTCCACTGCTGTTCCTCTGTCCAGATCCTGGAGTGGAAGATATCTGTTTGATAGCGTGATCTGGTAGGTTTCCCGTATTCCACTGTCCTTAAGGAATCTGACGTTGTATTTCACCCAAGGATTTGATGGCGTATAGCATCGCCTCAACTTCATCCTAACTTTTGCGATCAGTAGGTGGTGATCTGATCCTGCGTCTGCTCCTCTTTTAACTTTTACGTCAAGAAGTGATCGCCTCATTTTCTTGAAACGCAAATGTGATCTATTTGGTTTTCAGTGACGCTGTTTGGAGAAACCCATGTTGCCTTGTGTGTTTCTTTGTGGGGGAACACAGAGCCCCCGATGACACATTCGAAGTCTGAACAGAAATCAGCAAACATCTCCCCATTTTCGTTCATCTCACCCAGTCCGTGTCTTCCCATAATTCGTTCATACCCGGTGTTATTTTTCCCAATTTTCGCATAAAAGTCTCCCATGACGATGACCAGATCCTTTTTGTATCTCTCCATCGTTTGGCTGGGGGTGCTGTAGAATTGTTCTTTTTCTTCTTCTGTGTTATTTGTAGGTGCATAACACTGAATGATTACAGTTGCAATCTCTTTGTGGTGGTTCTTAAATTTAGCTGTTATTAGCCTTGAGTTGATGAGCTCCCAGGAAATCAGCGCTCTCTGTGCCTTTGGCGTTAACATGAAGGCCACACCTTCTGTATGCGGTGCTCCATCATCTGGATGTCCCGAGTATATAATTGTAGTGCCATCAGCCAGTTTCGTCTCTCCCGATGAGGTCCAGTGTGTCTCACTCATGCAGCTCCAGAATTGATATTTTGTAGCGTTTCATTTCGTTGGCAATAATGGTTGATCTTCCGGATTGATACATGGTCCTGACATTCCACGTACCAAGAATGGATGTTTACTTTGGAGAGAGAAGAACATTCTGCCCTGCAGGGTCCATGCGGATTTGCTTGCACTGCGTCATTCTCTGTCTCTGAAACAAGCCCTTTTTCTCCGACTCGATGGTGCGGTTGAATTTCGTTAATGATTCTGTAATACGTACAATCCACTTCACGGGTGATTAGCCCATGTAGCTTCACCAGAGCCCCGTTGACCAGCCTTACCTGTTTCCACCTCCCACGACGTGGACGAGGGGTTGGACTTTGGTTCTGTGCTATACATACCTCGTATTAACCGAGTGCGAGGTCCGTACGGCAAGTTATGGACCGAGTTTTTTCCCTTCCTTCTATGGCCCAAGCACGAAGCGCGCGGGCCATTAAAACTGAACAAGGAAGGAAAAAAACGAGGAACCATAACTTGCCGTACGGACCTAGCAAACGAGGCTAATAAGATGTTCATTATCAGGGTTCGAAGTTGGCGGTAGTCCGCTAGTCCGAACACTAGTAAAAACTGTGACGTACTAGTAAACTTCTCCATAAACTAGTACCGGGCGTCTAGTAAAAAAAATATTAGCATAACAAGATATAAATGCTTGTCAAGTTCTTGGTGATACAACAAGAGACGTTCCCAATCTAAAATTCTCACGTTCAAACGCCAAAACATTGCACGTGATCATGACGGCCGCAGCGACTTGATCAAAGTGGTGTGTGCCGGCCGCGCTGGAAGCCAAGTGGAATCGAGTAAGTGCGGACAAAGGGCAACTTTATTCTTATTGTGATCGAGTGATATCACAAAGAC
>JAOEJI010300553.1:0-11554 GCA_025448255.1 Umimayanthus chanpuru | reverse complement strand
TGCACTGCAATTAAATCCACTAGTTTATACAATTAAAGTAACAGAGACACAATATTACCTCGTTAGATATCCCCACATTGTCCCCCGAACATGATTCAGAGTAAACGAATCGGAAATTTGGAAACTTTTACAAACCCTTTACGCTTTTAACAACATTTTAATAGCCACATAGTTTTTAACATATATCAGTTGCTTTTAATCATGACCACTGATCGCCCTAGCAGCAAGATATTCTGACATTTTACCTTTTACAACTCGGAGTTGCCTGAGGCTCGGCATCCCAACCAGAACAGATCTCTTGTCGGCGACGTATTCCTCTGTTGTTTCCTTCTTACCGTTGTACCATTTTCCAGCGTATATTTTCGGGACCAGGTACCTCTCAAGCCAGTATCGGTACTTGATAGGGTCGACAGCCTGTATGTAGCAAAGCATTCAATCGAGATCCGGATACTAACAGGTAATGAAAACTAGAATATACTACAAGTCGACATGCTACTAACGGGCTTTGAATGTAGAATATCGTAAGAAGAAATACGCTAAACGGTGCATGAATATAAAACTATTTACTATTAACATCTGTTATCCTTCCAGAAAGGATAACAATTTCTGAGAAAAATAGATGTATTCATGCGGTGTGTGACTGGGTTAAGTTGTTTCCAAACTCCCACCGGAAACAATCTGAACTCCGTGTCAAAAGGGAGATTTCAACGGGAATTCGTTTAGCCTTATGACAAGTGAAGGGCTCAATGTTTGACCTGCACAGTTCCCCATGCATCTTATTTTGATGTTTTGCAGTTTCTCCCTAACTACTTCTGGTGATGTGTTAGTTAAGAATGATTATGCTGCAGAACTTGGAATAAAATAAAGTAACAAAATACCATACGAGCAAACGGCCAAAACACCCAATATATAGAAAAGACAAATGTTTAAATGTTCCCCGCAATGGAGCCCAATAAACAGAATGAACCTTGCTTTTACACTCTATGCTATCAAAATAACACAGCCTTATAAAACCGAATTATGAACTCAGTGCAAATGGACACACTCTTTCAATTATTCTTGAAATTTAGAGTTCTTTAAAAGATGTTTAAATGACAGTCCGTTAATGATCATCAAAAGTAAGGCAGTGATCTAGAATGAAAAAACTAGCGACGTACACGGAACAAAGGCGTTAGCATATCTAGAGGCATGACGAGCACTTCAGTTGATCCAGCGTGAGTCGAAAACAGCCGAAGAAATGGAAGGTTTTCTTTTCGTTTGGGCGCTATTTCTCCTTCCTCGAGCTACTGTCAATCTCACTAGTGTAAACGAGAAAGATAGAATTGGAGGCAGAAGAACGAATCAATCCCATTCCAATCCCAAACGTAAAGGTGTTTCGTTGAACACAGAATACAAGCAAAGCTGCGGCACTTGCAAAGGTATTGGTTGAGGTCACACCAGCAAACATTACTATAAGTGCAGAACAGTAAAGTTACTCTACTACAGTTGGGGAAGTCTACTTGTGTCGAGTGACCTCAACCAATGAGGCTTTGCGCTTCTCTCGTCTTTTCCGGTGCTAATAAACAATTATTCTCTGAAATCGAGGTGAATATTCTAAACGTCACTACTAGCATAAACAAACTCGGTGACAATACAACACATTCAAGAAAAATAAGTGAGAATTTTCAGTTTGATCTCTTTTAATTTCTCCGAACGTATCCACAGTAATGGGCTGCGCTCACAGTTGTCTGCCTCATCTCCATCCACAATTTATGAATGAAACTTACATTTTGCACAAAGATGGCGGTCTGCAAAACGAGCTTCAAAGATTTTGTAAAAATTGGCAACCAACAATGTCCGTTAAAGCTGACCGGACAAAAATTGCTACTTAAGTTATTATTGCCTTGAAGTAGTTCCGTGAAGGCAGTTGCAGTTAACTTGAAATTGAAATTGAAAAAGCAACTTGTGATCCTTGTTCCGGAAATCATGCCATGTGCTTGCTGTTGGAAATCACAATCATTCTTAGAGATAGCGACATTCAAGTTTTCTTGAATGGAGACGTTTTGCCGTCAATGGAAGTTGAGTTGGCTTGGATGGGACTTTGAAATGAACCGTGGAAGGACAGCTATCGTTCAAGGAGAGAGGCGTCAGTAGAGCTTGGCGATCAGGATTGAGAAAGGCTGTGAGGGCAGAACACACTGCATATGTGACCAAATTGTGTGTTGTTAAAACATTGTTTACCTCTGAAAAATTTAATTCCTAATTTTGTAGCTTTCTTTGTATTGTTAGGAATTGCATTATCTTGCATTCGCAACTGAGATGTCGTCCTCGGTCACTTCAGCAAAACGGAAGTTTACGTCGGCCATTGTTTTATTATCCATCTCCCGGGAGCTCGAGGTGGACATTGTCCATTAGCCAGATAATTTTATAGTGAAGCAATCAGATTGCTTGAAATACCAACGTCACCGAGTTTGTATATGCTAATACAAATTAAACGAGGCTTAAATAACATGAATATTAGATTGCATAAGTCAGTGAAGCTGTTATTTGTCTCAAACATTTCTAGAAAACAGCTAACTTACGTTCCACAAGTAATATGTGAAGGAAGTACAAGCTCATTCCGGTACAGAATTGGGCACGAGGATTGGTTGGGCTGATCAGGTGACTCATATTATTGATCTACCGATGTTTCTACCGCACTTTCAATCCAGGATGAGAACTTCTTTGTAAACGCGGGAAATATAATATGTGTTTCGTACCTGAATAAAACTCATTCCTGTATAATGTAAACACTGCCTAGGATACTAAGGGCATCTTACCTTATGAAACTTGGGGAAGGCCTTTCGCAGCGCTTTCGTCATCTGCCAAGCGTGATTGCTTCTATTCCCGTAGCAAACAACACACAGGAGGAAAACAAAAATCAGGAATAGAAATATGTCCTTAAAGTAAGCAAACATTCTGGCCATTTTTTGTTTTTGTTCTCGCTGATACTCAAGAACTTCAGGTGGTAATGTGTCTTCGAGAAAAGATAGCGTTCCATCTTGGGACGATGTATCTCCAAAACGATCGGTTTTCTTTTGGCCTTTTGTTAATTTCAGCTTAATTTTTGTTGCTTTTGCTGTAGAGATTAGGAAAATTATGCCTATTTGCACGAAGAAGATGTCTTGTGTTATTGAAACCACGTTGGAAGACAACCATCGATCTGCAACCTCCTTGCCCCATTCGAGGCTGTAGAACAAAGTAAAAATTGCAGATGACAATGTGGTTCCAATACAGAAGAACCAAGCTATGAAAATAAACCAATATGGAAGAAAGCCTCTCCTTTCCATTTCTTGCTTTTGTTCTTCACGCAAATACGCATCGTTTGCGTTCTGTTTCTGCTTCGTACATCTAAAAAGTATGATAATAATTAAATTGATTGGTATGATAAGCAACGCACTCTGAATTCCAACCATTACTTGCCTCCATGTGAACTTGAAAGGACCAACTTGAATAGCACTTTCAACTTTGTTGTCCAACTGATAGAAGATTGCATTTGCAATCATTGTTGTGAACAGCAAACACAAGCAACATGACAATCTTTGAACTCTGGTAAATGTACTTGAGGGTGATTTTCCCACCACGGAGAACCACAAATGATAGTCGACTAAATACTTTTTGGAAAATAAGTACATATTGTTCTTGAAATTCAATAGGTTTTTAGTCTTGGAGACGTTTAGAAACCTTTCGATCTCACAGTCATCCTTTTCCAGTGCGAACCACCGATAACACGGAAATTCCCAATTTTCTTTGGTTTGTATCTGCGCCACTGTCACGTGTTCTAAAAACCAGGAGGGGCTGGTTCCTGTGTTGTCATGCCATATCAGTAGACGCTGCAATTGACCAAGATCACAAGGTATGTATACCACAAAACTGTCAATGCTTCCACGTTCAAACAGAACTCTCTCTGAATGAAGATTCTTTTTCAGCAACAGTTCCGTGCTAATTCCATCAGTACCATACATGATTACGTGGACATTGGCTGTTGTTCCGCAGTTGATCCACGCTCCAGTGTGAAACGTGATCTTATATGCGTGGTATGCATCCAGTTCTTCGGTAACAACTAGAGGAGGACCAAACTAACAGACAAAAAGATGCTCATTAACTAATCTCTCCAAGACTATCTTACACAGATTTTGAATGTAGAATAAAAAACGTTTAGGACTGACTGACTGACTCCCCGTTCTACCCTATTAACAAGCCACGTCTTCTTTATTGCAAGAACAAACATCTACAAAAGTAGAATTAGTGGTGTCACACCTCAGCAATCAGCCTTTGAGCAACGTCTTTTTAAAACAAGAGAAATAGAGTGAGAAAAGTTTTCATCAGTTAAATGAAGTAAAAAATTTGATGAGAAACGGAAAGATCAAGAATTTGTAGAGCCAGAACCTCAACAGCTCGAGAACAATTAGAGAACATTAGTTTGAAAATTTAATAACAAAAAAACAGAAGAACCGCATTAAGTAGACTTGTATGGTAATTTCTGAACTTTTCAAATGATTATTCTTTCTCTTAGATGGTCTGCTATATTTCTGTTTCATTAACTAAGATATTGCTAAACATTTAAGGTTTTTTTTATTTTTCTGAAAGACCGTACGGATTATTTGAAATATATAATCTTCCCCCCCTCTTCATAGTTCCATTTCCTTTACAGCATAATATCATACACGTTTGATTGGTTGGCCACGAAGATTCTGTACATACGTCATAAAAAGACATAGTTTGTCAGAACTCGCACTTAAAGGAGTCATTTGACGTACCTTCATTATATCTCGTTTATCCTGTTTTCTAGCCCACACAATGATGACTAAATACAACAGGAAGATCGCCACAATCACTGCCAGAACTAAAATATTCCCTGTTTCGTCAAGACGGCCAAACTCAGCAAAAACTTTATCAAAATCAATAGGATTGGGCGCCACAAGAAGACTCCCGCCAAATGAGGTTAGATGATTGCACAAGCATTTTAGCTGTGTGTCCGTTGTGCCTGAACCAGACTAAAACATGAACAATTAAATGTTAATATTAGCATAACAAAAATTACCTAGTACTTATTTAATTACTTACGTACTTGCTTACTTAATTAAATCAGTTTTAGCATTCCAATTGTAAAATGATGTAGATTCGTAGATTTTCAACACTTGTAAACTTGAGTTTTTCAATCTTATTGCCATTCAAGTCATCAATAAAACTTTATTATTATTACTTACTTACTTACTTATATTTTAATCTTTGTAGTCTTACGACAAGTATACAGGATGCTAAAATAATATCGATAAAAAGACATTTTACGAGAGATCGTATTGCACACTTACCAATTTACAAACTGACACGCTACAGACATTTATAATTTACAAGATATCATACCATAAAAGAGAAAAAACAACTAAGAAAAGTTTAATTTATGTACCCACATATTATAATTCATAGACTAATAATACTAAATAATACTAGGAATACAAAAATAAATATAATGTAATATTAAAATAGGGTTCCACAAGACAGTTAGTTGGGGTGGCAGATGGTTCTAATGGTAGGCAAGGCATGTGCTTGGAAGGCTTCAGGACTGGTAGCAGTGACGGATATAACAGGCAGACTGTTCCACGGAGCAGCAAAACTGCACTGTTGTTTCCAGGTTTGAATTTGGTAGTCGATAAAGGGAGGCAAGCGGCACTTTTCTCTGGCACGACCGTTGCAGAGAAGTTCAAACAATTTCACATTCTGTATCATAATTTTCTAACGAATAACTTGGGTATATGTCCTTTATGCCAAAGAAAACCCCGCCACCAGAGGTGTTCCTATCTTTTCGATAGATTGTGAAGTCCGTGGGGAAAAAACTGTATGTAGTTTCACCGTTGAGTTTGGAATAACAACCAAGGATAATGTCGGGTTGGTGATGGTCAACAAGACTTAGAAATTCGGCATTTGTTTTGAAACCACCTATGCCGTTGGAGTTTGCGACCACGATTTTCAATGGGGTTTCATTATGTAGCTTCATTTGACATTGAACTTTCCGTGAAGGCGATTTATTTTTAGTAAGATTACCCACTGTGTTGAGCTTTCAGTAGGTGTTTTAGTCGCAATTGACGGCGATTTTGAATCATCAATATGCATATTTACTAGATCATTAGTTTCGCTACTGCTGGAGGAATTCAGCAATGTATAAGAGTTTTCAGAAGTCATTCTTCCAATGCTTGAGTCAAAGAAAGAGTTTGAGAAGTTTGTGAACCCGCAGTCGCAGCAAATCCATGTGCAGGTCGAGACTTACAGAATGCTGTACATGTGATCACCAACGCCACTGCATCGAGTATGGAACCATCGGTTGCACGATTTGCAGGAGTTGCCTTTTTGGTTTACTTTCGCTGGTCTAGCGCATACTCCACATGGAAACTTCCATCTCTCATCACAACTTAACACGAGCAAAAGGCTAAGGAAGAACTGTTTCCGTGGGCTGTTTATAGTCGTCGGCGATTTTGTTATCCTTGAAAAGGACGTTAAATAAGCTTCAAAACTGAGGCTTAGGAAATGCTTTCCTGATGTTTTATGAGTAGAGGTACTGTGGCTTTCACAGGATACATGGGAATAGTAGGACGATTTTAAAAACACTGTCAAAACAAACAAAATTGGGGGAACAAGAAAAGACACACCGGCCATCTTGGACGACCGCTCATAAAGTGATATTGAATAGCTTGAATTCAATAAAACTCAACCGACCAGATGAGGCTGATATCAAGCTTTCAGGGTATTCCAGCTGCCACCAGACATTCTGACTAAATTTCATTGGCATTCAGAAATGGCGTCGGTGTCGTCAACATTTTATCAAAACAACGTTTTCTAGTTTCATTTATTATAGGTGTGGCCAGCTGTCGCAACTACCGGTTGTTACTTTCCGGACTTTTTGAATAACTTTGGCAGCAACGCTGACAATCTTTTTATGACACCGGTACAAGATTTATTCCGATACGAATAACAGATTTCATTGTACGTTTACCACAAGCTCTCACTCTGCAATGAAAGTACATAGAAGGATTGAAAATGTAAATAAATAATGAGAAACTAGCAATCCATTCAATGTCTGTTCGGTTTCTTAATGCCAACTATTGAGCAATTACCTGTACTGCTAGATGTATATTATAACTTTTTTTGATCTGATCTGACCTTATTTAACATGATTAGTTTAGATTGCTAACCTTTGTAAAACAAATTCCTAGCAATGTTTAATTATAATTTGTTTTTCATGTTTGTACTTCTTGTTACTTTAAAATTTTGTTAGTCAATTTTTTATTTTTGGAGGAATCACGTGAAAACCCAGTTGGTAACTGGGGCTTCTTGCTAAAGTATATTTATTATTATTATTATTATTGTCACTGTTATTATAATTATAATTATTATTTGATTTATGATATTTATTTGATTTAAAGTAACACTAAAAAATTCTGAATTTTTCTTCATTAAATGCAGAATGAGCTGCTATGCCTGGGTTCCATCAACTGGTACATACATGTTAAACCTCAAGACAATGAGCAAAAGACTACACCAAATTGTTAATGTGAAGTTACAAGAGCCTACCTTACAGCCATCTGTGCTCCATATTTCTCGCTTAGTATCCCAGAACACACAACTTATCTCAGATATCTTGAGAGTGTAATTCACATCATTCAAGGGGTCGTACACAGGAACATAGGGTTTCTCTACCAGGGACGAAGGTGTGGGTGGAGGGTCCTTTATATCCACACAGGAACGTTTTTGCCTTCCACTATTTGCACAAGAACGCCTAGACCTATGTTTCTCTTTAACCTTGTTAGTATCAACTTGGTAAAGAACACCAAGAAAGTATCGCCCGGCCTTTGGTATAAAATCTGGTTTTAAATCCATTTGAAAAGCAGCGTCTGAGCAATTTACATATGGCTGATTCTTTAGAATTTTACATTTCGTTCGATTTGGCAGTGTGAAATTATAATCGTGGTCGTCTGGTGCCGGCTTCTTGCCAAATTTGATCATGAACAGGAAAGTAGCATTCGTGAAATTTTTTTCAGGAATGAAAGTTAGTTGTAATGATGAACCTGGGTAGTTAACGGGTATCGTGTGCACTCGGGGAGAGTTTGGTTTCAAGAAATGATGATTTGTATTGTTTGGCCGCTTAGCTGTTGCTGCCAGCGGAATGGACAACTCAAAGTCTTCTGTGAGGTTGTTCATTGGCAGAGGCGATCCGTTTTCGGACTTCAGTTCTAGATTCACAAGATCTGATTTCATTCTTTTTGCGCTGTCGTCCCAAACAAATGGGTTGAACTTCAGAATGGACGTCTGAAAATATATAAGCACAAGGATTAATAAATAATTATGTAACAGTGATTATTATTGTCCTTATTGGGACGAAAGAAGAAGGGAGCAATTGAAAAAAGCAGCAATGTACTACACAACCCTTAACTAAGTGCAAGACAATGCTGATAATAAATAACACAACTTGCAATTAACAAAACCACTCTACACTTTGCGCCAAACTGTACCAACTTGATTACTTTGTTTATGGTTGTTTAGACACCTCAGCGATTCGCTATTATATCAATTTGTACCACAGAATTAACACGAGAGCGAACCGCCGTGTTGACTAAAGACAGTTCCACATAGCGAAACAACTTGGGCTTGGTGGCGATTTAGTTGGGGGGCGAAATCGCATGGTGGCGAAACGAATTTGGCGTAATGGTGAGCTCATTTGCGGCGTAGCAACGTGAACTTGATGACGAACTGGTTTGTAGTGAAGTTACATAATAAAGTGACAGCGACCCATACACGCGCATATAACAAAACAACTGTGAACAATCCTACATTGATTTGAGATGTTGAATGTAGTAGCTATAAGTACGGAATGTACTCGCGTTAAAAGTTTCAAATATTACAATACGGAAGAACATAATGTACTTTAATTCAAGAAATATTTAAAATAAACAACTAAATGGTTCGGAGGGCTGTTGTTTTATGAATCAACGAGTTGCGATTTGAAGAGTCTACGAGGCTTGGGTCCACAGTTTACCACATGGCTCTATATATTTATTGACTGTGCCGGGTAGGGTTATTCTTAGGATTATCTTTAGGATTAGGGTTAACCAAAAAATTAGGGTACGGCTTGTGCAGATATAAGTTTCTATGGGCCAATTGTACACTCTCATACACCTGAGCCACACAGCTATCCCTTTTAGCCCCAAACACGCCATACGACTGTCTCTATAGTTTCCTTGCAAACAGGTTGGTAGAATTTTGTCTACATCTTAGACAAATTGCTTTGTGTTAAATATTTGCTTTATTCTCATTACCAAACAACTTATTTTGTGTGGATAATATTAGGATATTTTACACATCGTTTAACTGGCTGGGGCTGAAAGGGTTAAAACGATATTCAAGTCATTGACATACGGCCAAGATTCGTATTATAATTCAAAAAAATGATATCGCAAAAGAACGCTTCTGTACCTGAGAATCAATGTATTTTGTTTTGTTGTTCATTGACTGAAATGTCTCTGCAAGGTCTGGAAGTTTGATGCCCACGTTTCCAGACACAATTTCTGAGCCGTTAACAGAAGATGGATCCCCTCGCTGTACTGACAATGTCATCAAATTTGTTGTTAACTCCAAAGCATTCTCTCCAACCACCAGGCTTCCACTGAAGAACGTTCCAAGTACATTCAGCAAGTGAAACCCTTCTGCAGCAGCTTGAGCTTGTTCCTAATAGATATTTAGAAAAAGCAGTCAAGTTAGATAGATTTTTGATGTAACCAGGTGGCCTGAACTGTTGCAGATTAGAGAATCAGAGCAAGGCAGCAAAAAGTGTTTTGAAAAGCTTCGCAAAGTTCCTTGCGCACCCAGATTAACAAAAACAAAACAAACAAAATGCTGCAGCGACGAACTAACAGTTTTAAAATCTTAAAACCAACGATATATGTATGCAAACATTACACAGGATATTGCTTGGTCTTAAATGCAAATGCCATTTTTCATTTAGCTTCTCCACAACCACAGGTGAGGCGAAAATGCACTGGCAATCAAACTTTTATCTGAATTCAAGCACTGCTGGCAAACTGCACATTTGAGTACATATTCTGGTATTATAGCTATTAGCTTTAGAAACGTATTGGGTTGTGACAAGTTTCAAAATTCCTGCCAAGGTAAAAAATGATGTCAAGAGATCAATTGGATGCGATAAGGAAATTCTTTACTATGTATATATACTAGGCAGTCCTGCAAGATGATGTGTATAAGGCAGAGTATCTGTCGCACTAAGGTGCGTTTAACCGTATTACAGAATAAGAATACATTTGAGAAGAACTCCAAATACTCTCTCGAAGCAACATACAATACAACGACTGCCTGAATTAGGACAACATTAATAAGCTTAAAACATGTTGCCTGCTTTATTTGCATATTTCAAGATTGAACGAACCACACTTTATATTCCAAATATTGCATATGTGAAAGGATCGTCGCAGTTCTAATTCTAACTTAAGCAATTGCAAATATTTGCCTGAAAAAATCCAGGCCACAACGGGAATCGAATTCATGACCTCTGCAATGCAGGGGCAGATATTCTAACCACTGAATAATGAAGCATAATAAAAAACGATTATGTTATCTTATCCAAAGGACGTTATAACAACGTAGAGGGCTTCGATATTATACCCATTTACCTGTTTATCAGCTGATCCTATGTTACTCGCACTGCTGTGTTTTACATTAGTAGATGAACTGCTCATAACTTGAGCTGTAGCCGCAATGACGCCAGTTGCCGCTCCTTCGACGAGGGTTAACGCAGCCGTATCTCCGTACTCCACAGACGTCAACAGTTTGTTAATCTTCGCTGTCATGGATGTTGATAACTCCTAACCACCGAATACTGAATTTATCAGATATTTCAACTTTTAAGCGTTTTAATAAACATTGTCCTATGTTTTTAAAGCAAGCACACTTGAATGATTGCAGGTATAAACTAGTTAAGGCGTAAAATTAAGGTTATGTTTACACCTGGTGCCCGAGCACGATGGCCGAGTACGATTATCACTGAGTCCTAATGTGAACACACCTCTTTTTCGAGTACCCACGCAAGAATTCTGGCACCGTATCGACCTTGTACTCCGGCACTCAAGTAATGCTAATATCTTGGGTACACAGTGTCACCATTTTGTGCCGGTGCCCAGGCACTAGTGCTCGGGTACTAAATGTGAACATAGATAAGTTCTGTCAATCACGTAAAAGACTTGTTGGACGAAAACTCTAAATTCTTGACGTACGCTGCTTTTACTGCTAAATATGATCTGTCCTGTAGTTTTTTAGAATATTATGGTTTAATTTCTGCGATCCGGAGTATTACAAATACCTCGGAAAAAGCTGCTGCTCAGGCAAAAACGCTAGACCAGTTACTAGAGTCAAACGAGTTTTCCAAAACAATCTATAAGTTGATTATTCAAAGGAAAATTTCAATACCACGGAAGAGCGAACAGAAATGGGAAAGAGCGTGTCTCGAACAAGATAACATAAATATCAACTG
>JAOEJI010300442.1:0-11557 GCA_025448255.1 Umimayanthus chanpuru | reverse complement strand
GAGTCACTGGAAAGAGAAAGAGAGAAGTGGGCCTAGTTGTACCAGCGAAGTTCTCCGCCTTAACATCAGAATTACGCTTTGCAAGAATTCTTAAAAAAGAACTAGACGCAAGATCAAGCAAGTACACTCATTTTAAACAAAAAAATGTTGTTCTAAAAGAAAATAAATTTCCATTGTTGGTTTAAATAGACTTTTTGTAAGTATCTTTTTTCCTCAAATAAACGCCGCACCGTAGATGCTGCGTCTATTCGGGGGCGGGGTCTATTAATATTTGGAGTCCCAAGTGCAGCGTTTATTTGAGGGCGGCGTTTATTCGGGGGCGGCGTTAATTCGAGTAAATACGGTACATTACCATAGTCAGACAGGGCGGATGGGGAGCACGCGTCTGTACTGTGTGTCTGTACTTACACGGGGACCAAATGGGACCCCTCCAGGTCTGTACTTACACGGGAACCAAATGGGGCCCCTCCAGGTCTGTACTTACACAGGAACCAAATGGGGCCCCTACAGGTTTGTACTTACACGGAAACCAAATGGGGCCCCTCTAGGTCTGTACTTACACGGGAACCAATTAAATGATCCCCTCCAGGTCTGTACTTACACGGGAACCTAATGGGGCCCCTCTAGGTCTGTACTTACACGGGAACCAATTAAATGATCCCCTCCAGGTCTGTACTTACACGGGAACCAAATGGGGCCCCTCCAGTTACTGTTGCCCCCAAACATGTAGGTGTTGGACTCGCCAGGCACGTAGTCCACCCGGTGCTCCTCTCCATTGAGGTGTACAACCAGGGGGTTGTCCTTGTGGTACTTGGACACCGAGCGGATCCCGTAGGGCGACAGGAACTCCTCCTCGTCCAGCATGTACTCCAGCATCTTCCTCAGCTGCTCCTTGGTCGGGATGGCCAACAGGTGGTGGTACTTATCGCCGCACGAGTCCATAAATGTGATCTGAACTCAACAATAATAATGATGATAATAATAATAATAATAATAATAATAATAATAATAATATAATAACAATAATAAATAAATAAAATGGTCTTTTAAGTGCCTTTTTCTAGCATTAATTCAAAGTCAATGTACAATTAATACATGTATATAAAAAGATAAATAATAAATATATACTAGTACGGAAATACGCACATATATAAAAAAGCAGTTGCAATGATCGGCGGTCATTACAATATCAGTAGACGAGATCTAGTATTTTTTGGTACTCAAGTGTAATCGAAAAACTACCAACGCTGCTGGAAGACATTTTAAAAGTTTGCAAAAACACCATTTTCTAGTTTAATACGATTTATGGAAGTGAAGATAATGCAATGTAAGAATCAATACTCTTGAAGACATTTGTGTGGCAATATACAAATCTTACATTCCCGGAGTGAAAGAATTGGGTAATAAATCTTAATGCGATAGAAACGTCTACACAAAGTTTTTATTTTTACATAAACTCTACCCCTATACAAGAAAGAAACCTAAAAATGGTTAATCGGTTTAACACGCTCTTTCCAGCAGTGTTGGTACTTTTTCTACAACACTTGAATATCATTATTAGAGTTTAAAAAAACTCGACCTCGTCTGCTATTGGAGAAATTGTGCCCACTTTCAGTGTGTTCAGAGGGGCGCGAACACAGACGCGGACAGAACAAGACAGACAGCACCATGGAAGCAGGTTTTCGATTGGACACAGACTTTATTGGCTTAGACTGACAAAAAAATCAGAACACTTGCTGTAAACAGACTCCCGCCGGTGTTAGCACTTCATTTTAAAAAATAAAAGATTTTGCAAAAAGCTTTTATGACAAATGATAAAGTAGAAACATCGGCTTTCTACCCAGCCTGACGGGGTCACCAATTTATATTGATCGAACCACAGTTTGGCTTATTCGTTGAACGCAGAAAACCCATCTTTCTTAGATCAAATCTTTTAGCAACAGATACCAATTTTAACTCGCGATATCAAAAGCATATCACAAGCTGTACATAGCAAAAGAACTGGCGCGAACCATCAGAGAGAGAGGGGGTGGTTTCCATGCGACAGCTTGTTCTCTTTTGATGTCTTTCGACAAATTCAACGAGGAATAGACGGCTCACCTGTGAGGCCAAGTCTTTCCTGTTCTCCATGAACCAGTTGAGACGCTTACGGAAGCCAGGCAATGCGTTCATGTATTCGTCATCCAGCACAAGGCAGGCTAGGAGGGGCACCAGGCCCACGAGAGAGCGCACGCGCAAAGGAAACGCGGGTCCATCAGTGGGCTGTATGTGGTCGTAATAGAACCCATCTTGATCGTCCCACAGTCGTAAGCCGTCAGACATCTCATTCATGGCGTCGGCAATGTGGGTGAAGTGCTCAAAGAACTTGGATGCCATGTCTTCGTAGGAGTGGTCTTTGACCGCCAGGTCAAGGGCTATATTGAGCATCAACACACAGTATAGTGCCATCCAGGCCGTGCCATCAGCCTACAGCGTGATAGCGCACAACAGTATTGGGGCAATATTGAGTAATAACACACAGTAAAATGTGCTGTCTGTTTGCTGTGAAATAGAGTCTAACAGTCAAAAACATGGGCAGCATCGAGTAATAACGAACACTTTCAGGCCTGCAAGGCCATGCAGTGTACACTAACTGGAAACCTCAGGGGGTGATATTGAATTATAAAACAAGATACAGTGCCAATTGCGTCGATTCCTGACTGATCAGGGACTTGAATTATTTCTGTAAGCTGTTTGAATTAAAACTAGTGATGTAGATAGGTAACCGTGCTAACACCAGTTTCTTCTTTCTCTACCAACTACAAACTCCTCACCTGCGCTAGCCGGCCGTCAATCGGCAAACCCTTCGACCGATCAAACACACCTACATGAATAAATCAAGTATTAGTTAAATAATCGTGGCTAAAAGGCTAATATTTCTTCCTTTTGATCGGTTAGTGACTAATTCATTTAATAGTGTTTTTAAATTTCTTTCTTCTAAACTTTTAACAATACTTGCCATCTAGCGGAAGACAGCAGTAGAGAGACGAAAGTGCCACTCCAACTAGACACAAATCCACGGCCAGGTAAGCGCAACAGCCAAAGACAATTACAACGGCCGTTCTTACCGAGATGAAACCTCGAAGAGAAGCTGATGGGCTTGCTTTTATATTTAACCCTCGGACGACCAAGCAATTTACTGTAACAAATTAACTCGGGGGGGGGGGGGGGTCATTTGGACCCCTATAGATTTTCCAAATGGTTGCACGTAAAAGATCAAGCTTTGGCACGCAAGCAGTTTTGGGTTAGCTAATGACTTTCCATAACAACAATCAAGTTTTAATTAAGAACTGTTGCTATGGCAACAGTCGTTTCACGACATGGCCGCCATCTTGGATTTTTCAAAAATGTTATTTTACGCAAAATACTGAAATTAGTAGAAAACATGTGTTTGCAGCCTCAAATAGGAATATGATTTAGAAAAGAGTCTAGAAAAAGAAATTAGAACAAATTTTCCCAAAAATTTACAGTTTTCTATTTCGAAATTTAATTTGCATAATTAATTACGCATAAGTTATAAGTGACGACGTAATCCAATTAACGTCAAAAGATGCGCTCATTATCAGACTACAGGTACTGAAAGTTTCATTTTGATTGCTTGAAAGCTCCAAATTTTAGGTCGGAAAAACCTATGGGGAGTCCATTTGACCCCCTCCCCCCTTGGAAGTTCGAGGGTTAAAACCGGTGGATGGCCTTCTTTTCAAGATGGGCTTCTTTTGTAGAAGGGCTTCTTTCAAGATGGGCTTCTTTTCGAGGATACTTTGCAAACTTAGGACCACTGGGCTTCGTTTCGAAGGTTTCATGGTATTCTTACGCCATGTATTTTAGAAATTTGTGTTCATGAGATTTTTGTAGTTTGTATTCAGATAATTTTTAATGCGCCACAGATTTATAATTAGACTTTTGGCCGGCATCAGTGTAACACCATAAAGTTTGCTATATTGTTTTGACGGACTGTCACAATCTTGGCCGCCATTTAGAAATATATAGTGTGAGAAGAACTGATTTTGCAGTTTCACAGAATTTTGTTGTTTCCTTTTATCTAGCCAGACAAAAATAGTTTTGTACTAAATCCTTTAGAAATTGCGTTACTCAGCGAAATAGTTCAGACATTAGAAAAATATTTGTAGTTTCATATTTCGGACTTTGTCTCCATGTACTTATGTACATTTGCTATTAAAGACAAGGAATATTCTCACGGGAAAGCTAAAAATTGTAGTGTATTATGGCGGTTAACCTAAAAAAAGCTTGACCAGCAATTTATAATCAAAACATAGATATCATGTTCAACAGTCAAAAAAAAAGATTTTATTCAGTGTTAGTGTGTGTGTAATCCGGTGTAAACTTGGAAGAAGAAGATTAAAGAATAATCAAGCAAGAACGTCCTGACTGAAAAGTTACTGAGCTATCCCCGTAAGTAGTTATAGCAACTGTGCTACAATATTTGGTGGAGAATCCGGGTATCGATCCCGGTACCTCGCGCAAGCCAAGCGTGAGGGGCAGAGGGGGGCAGATACGTGTAGATTTCCAGAAGCGAGTATCTTAGAATTCGAAAGCAGTTTGCAAAGCACTGAGGCAGTGTAGTGCAACAGCAGAGTTGTTTTGAAAAATGATTGGCTAACAGCAGAGACATTGTCTAATGCAGTGTAATAGCTAAAACGTTCCAGATTCTGAGGACGGGTGGAGGGAAGATTGAAAATGGTCGTTGTAATGTCAACGATTTGCATTTACGGGTGTTGAATAGCAGAGAATCCAGACTTGAAGATCTAGTTGGTTCAGTCAGCAGCGCGAACTGTGTGCAAGCAAGGGAGCTAGATTCCTCATGATCACCCAGGTATAAAAAGAAGCACACTTATCTCACAAGAAACTTTCTGACGGACTCGTGACTCACCGATATTGTCCAGCCCCAGAAAACCGCCTCCAAAGATGTTCTTCCCATCCGGGTCTTTTCTGTTTACCCACCTGCCGACAAAAAATGCTCAGCTCAGCATTCGCCCAGAGCAACCTCGAGCTCATACTCCGTAGCCAAACAATTGGTCGGTCAGTTAACTGTGCATGGTTACCCAGGACGAGAACCTGAATAACTGCAGACCAACCGGGGACCAGTTGCATAAAAGCTTACGTTGGTCAACTCGCGTTTACGTCTGACGTTGTTGCATAGGATTTCCTGATCCTTTTATGCATATTAATTATGATTTTCACAAGTCAACCCTTTCTAGGATAGCTGTACATACCAACTGTTTTTTTTAGATTAAGTGGAGATTGTTAATGTTACCCCATTGACTGCCTCTGTTTTAACACGTCCCTTCACATACCAAGTAAAATTCAGCAACAATTTCTGAAAACATCTGGCCAAGAACTCCTGGTCTCGATGTCCTTTCTTGCCGGACATCTTGTAGACTCTCATACAGGCCAGTGCGTGGACGGGAGGGTTCACGTCACTGAGGGCGAATTCGTAGGCGGGTATCTGGCCGTTGGGCGCCATGTACCACTCTCTTAGAAACAGCATCAGTTGCTCCTTGGAGAATTCTGGATCAATTTTGACGAACGAGAGCATATGGAAAGCGAGATCCCACGACGCGTACTGGGTAGAAAGGAAGTGGGAAAGAAACATTCAATAACCATTACTTATCTTATTTATACATGGCATGTTATCTGCCAGACAGACCGATCTCTCTTAGAGCAGTTCAGTGGTGAGAAGAGTTGGAAGATTGTCCTGAAGTGGATAACATCGTTACAGAAAGTCCATCATCAACATCACCATCACCATCATCACCATCATCGTCATCACATCATCATCACCATCATCACCATCATCATCACCATCATCACCATCATCATCACATCATCATCACCATCATGATCATCATCACCATCATCATCATCATCGACATCATAATCATCGTTATAGTATCATTATCATGATGATGTTTCACAAGTTTATTAATTTGCCATAAGTACTGACTGTAATGATTTACAAAGTATTAACGAAATGACGAGAGGGACCGTAACAAACCGCAAGGCTTATACAAGATGGCCCCCTCAACTAAGAAATGAACTATAATAAATACAAGAGATCACAGTTGGCTAGTGTAAATTTAAGTGAAAGACAAATGTTAATCGCAAAAATTATACAAGAGGAAAAGCAAACAAGGCGTACACACACACCCACACACACACTAAACCACACGCACACCTACACACACCTACACACATACACACACACACACACACACACACTGAAGCTGAAAACGAGAAACCGAAAAAAGGACGAATACTTAGCTTTCTAGTAGGAAAGAAAATAGACTATTTGCCAATGAGGCAATAGTATTGGCGGATTGTATATCACAAGGTAATACATTTTATAATGAGAGAACTTTTTTAAATATTTGTCCTAAGTTTAGGAATGTGAAAAAGCTTGGAGCTTCTTGTATATTGATTATGAATTTGAGCATTTAGAAGAAATATTCTATTGAAAGCACCTCTAGCTTAAACCAATTTGAAACAACAACAAAAACCCCCCCCCCCAGAATTAAATTAAATGATGATGACGATGAAGATGATAATAATAAAGGTGATTCGGATATGTGTGTTGTAGTACTAAGAAAGCTCACCCATGGATATTCCCACTTGTCGGGCATAGAGATGACGTCACGGTTGAACAAATGCTTCCACTCGGCAGCATTCCTCCCACTGTGTCGTGAGCTGGGCGGGGTCGGCGCCTCTGGGTCCCCTTCTAACCAGTCCCGCACCACATAATGGTAGAACTGTTTGCTCCACAGAAGACCTGCGTATGCCTGACGAGAAATCACTCGTTCTTTGGCGGTCAGTGTTGCTGGAAAGCAATGAAAGAGAAGTAAAAATTGTACCCTCGTCATTCGTGACTTTCTTCAGATTTCTGGTTTACATTATTTTCTACCTGAGAACGTCCGACGTTGAACCTTTTAAATTATACAAAGGAATTCCTGTTTTTATTTGCAGGTATTACTTATTTATTGTATTGCGAACCAAAATATGTTTGTACAAAATCCGTGTGTCAACTAAAAAGTAAAACTGTGCTCACTTGCAATATTATACGATGAAGAGATAACAGGCTCTGAATAATAGATCTAAGAGAACTCAGCAGCTCCCTGGAATTGTCTTGTTTCCTGTGAGGTGGTAGCATAGCAATTCCCAGCTTAAAGAAACGTGCAGGAACTGGGATTTTGTTGCTTAAACCTTGAATAAAGCCTGGATTAGTACAACAAAGTGAATACTGTTCAAACTACCAAACCAATATTCACCTGGAATAACTGACTTGTAGAAATTATCACATTCTTTCCGTCTTTTTTCTAGAACACCACCAAACTCCCTCTGGCCAAAGGGACTGGTGACCATCTCATCGATGGCCGACAAACGGCAGCGCACGGTATGTTGTCCGCCAGGGGGGACCTCCAGGAGATAGTAGGCCGCGACCTTGGTGCCTCGCTTATTTGGGCTGATGGCATCTGTTTCTCCATTGATCAGATAACGATGAAATGCATCCTTCGTATAATTTGTATAACTGGGGAAGTTGTAGAGGCGCTAACAAATTGTGGTAAAACGTGTGATTAGTTCATGTTTATACATATAAGAGAAGGCTACGATTTAGAATGCAGGAGAGGCAAGATAGGGAGGAGAAGGCTGGGAAGAAGGTCTAAAACGGAAGCAAGAGGATTGGAAAGCCATCAAACAAAGAAAAAGACCTGACCGATACTGTATGGTAACAAGAAAAAGGGTAGAAAGAGCATAGGAGGGGTGAGAGCGTAGATGGTTGTCTCCAAGTTAAGTGTTGATTAGATGCTGTGTTTTTATGTGAAGCTTGTCTCGCATGAACCATCACAGTGTGTAACATTCCCTCAACTGTGCCCGTTTCGATGCTGCAATTTCTCGTGCTACCCTGAAACAAGAAAAATCATAGCAAGATAAGCTGTCGCTCTTAGTTGCAGAATTTAGATGCTGAATTTATTTGTACTTTCTGTTGCAATTGCAGCAACTTGTTTGCGGTGATTTTAAATACTTACCCACTGTAATGGTTCATTGAGATTCTTTTGCAATTCCGTTACGAAACAAGTTTCACGCCGTGTAACAAGGCCTTTATCTGCTGGAATCAGAAGTTTTGGAACAACAGGAACACAGACATAAAAAGAGCCAAAGTATTTAAAAGGGTTTCGCGGAAAAAAAGATATTCAACGAGAACAGGTTCTTGATCTTGATAGAGGTACATATACTTGTAGAGGAATAGGAACAGAATCGGAAAAAAACAAAAATACAACCAGAAAGACATTAGAAACTAAAAAAAGGAAAGAAAAGATTGAATCAGTGAAACTAACTTATCAAAAAGGGAAAATGCTGAAAATAAACAACTAAAAAGGGAATATAAAAACTGGGTCTGAACAAGCAATATAACGTCTTACCTCTGAATTGGTTTCATTTTCAGTAAAAAGGAGTTCTGGAAGCTTCCCATCTTGTCCAACATCAGCCGTAAAGGAGAATTTGTTGAGAGTTTCGTGTTTGCATTGCACGGTAGCCGCACCTGTTTCTTTTATCAATGCCTTTGTAGTACAGCCCTCGTGTTTGCAGCCCCATATCCAGGTGTTTCTGAACCACAGGGTGGGAAGAAGGTGCAGCCGCGCAGGGTCTGGGCCCCGGTTAGCCACAGTGATGTTTATGAGGATATCATTAGGTGTGTTCTTGGCGTACTCGGCTGTTACGTCCCAGTAACGACTCTCATTGAATACACCTGTAAGGGAAAGAATTACTCTAGCGATGCATTGTTTTCTAACTTTGAAGCAGGAACAGTCTTGAATTCTATTCATTATTAAAGCAAGGCTGTAAAGATACTGAAGCGAAAAAAATGTTCAAAACATGGCCAACTCCCCCATTGCCAAAGAAAATGCGTATGCGTACTGTAAACTTGTCGCCAGTCTGTACACTAGTCCACCTCTAGTAAAGATACTTAGTTATCCAATACAAAACAAATGTAACGTTGCGGAAGGCGTATTGTTCTTCCACTGTTAGTTCTTTGTTCTGTGGTTTGCATGGATTTGTCCACCTATTGCCGGGTTAATGGTCCTCCGTCATTTGCCTAACACTGTCCCTGGTGCCTGACAATTCCCACCATCAAGGTTGATAGTCACCAGAAACGGATTTAAATCTAACTGCTGCGCCATTAACTTCCTTCTTGGTCATTATAACTTTTATCGGTGGTTCTAGGATGGCTAACACATAGTTTCAAACGATTTGTTGCTGAATTCTATGTGCCGGAAATGCCTCTTCATGACAATAAAAGATTCCACTCAGGGTAACCTGTTTGTAGGCTTATCTCTCCGCAGTGGTAGCTTGTTCAGGAGCCAGACGCATTCTCCCAAGGAGAATGGTGATTCTTCAAACCAACTGCCATATCCTTGTTGCTGTCTTTTTATAACTGTGTCTTCTAGTTGTATTCATATGTGCTTTAGTACCTTGAAAGGTGGTAGTAAGTTTATTGTCATTCTGACAGATGTCATAAGCTCTACTGGTAATCACGTTTACTGACCATGTGGAAGGAAAAATGGTGTACAGCTGAACTATAAGCCGTTGACATCAATCTCTTCGGAAGTGTGGGTTCGCATCCCACCGCTGCCACCAGATGTAAACAGAAAGAAGGTAACAATTTAACGAAACGTTCAAAACATGGCCAAGTCTGTAACTACGCGTATTAAAACGACAAAAAATAAGCTTTCTAGACTCATTACCGATCTACAAATTTTATTATCCTATTTTGAAAAACCTAAACTTAAAAAATATAATTTTTAAAAAAGATCGTTCATTAGGTGCAGTTCTCCCCTTTACACTTAAAAAGCAAAACCGAGACTAAATCTTTAAAAACATTAATTGTATGTACGTAACTTGTGTATCAAAAGCTTTCAGTAAACTTGAACTTGAAACCTTTGGCAATTGTAAACTATGCCACGCCTTTAATTAAACATTATCTGACTATTTGCTACAACACTAATTATCCTCATTTAAACAACTCTTACCTGTATCCAACAATTCAAATTCTGGTTCTGCTTTGCTTCTGTGCCTGTTGACAGTCACGAGGTCTGAGTATGGATACTCCTGCTGTGTGTATTTGTATAGAGCCTTCATGTAAGAATGGGTTGGTGTGGAGTCAAGATAGTAATAGCACTCTTTCACATCCTCACCATGGTTGCCTAAAATGCAGAAAGTTATATAATGCATCAGTGTGTGCAGGTTTAGCGCAGTTCGTAAAATCTCTGAATGCCAACCAACCCCTGGCTTGGTTGACGGTTGTATTTTGTGCGTCAATTTTCACCACACAGTCTTTCCATCCGCATTCCGTTTTATCTGCCAAGGTAGTCATCCTCAGGTAAAGTAAGTTCAAAAAACTTTCCCTGAGTATAGGGTCCTTCTGTTTCCTTCACAAAAGTTTGTATTTATAGGTAGTTAACACTGGGCATGATTAAAAATGCTTCTTTGTCTGTCTGTCTGTCTGTCTGTCTATCTATCTATCTGTCTGTCTGTGTATTTGTCTACCTAACTCTGTCTGTCAATCTGACTCTATCTGTCTGCCCGTTTATCTGGCTGTTTGTCTTTCCATCTGTATTTTGTCTACCAAGGTAGTTACCCTCAGGTCCAGTAAGTCCAAAAAGCCTCTCCTTGAGTATAGGGTCCTTCTCATTCCACAGAGCCAGTGAGAAGCACAGCCGACATTCCCTGTCAGTGATGCCAAGGAGTCCATCCTCACCCCACCGGTAGGCACGTGACCGGGCGTGGTCATGGGGAAAGTAGTCCCAACTATAAAAGAAGCGCACATTAAGCAAAAAAAATTGAATTATTAACTAAAACTATGATGTATGGAAATTAAGGAATTCTTATAATACGTTGTATCTTTGTAGACAGTGAGACAAGTGTACTGTGATTAATTAAGTAACAACTACTTGCTACATTAAAGGATTTTTAGGAAATAATTAGAACTAGGAACCAATTTTCAAACCACTTCAAACACAAGGTAAGAGTTGTAATAACTTTAAGAGCTTTTACATTAAAGAAGAACGTAAGAACAGTGACATGCCTTCAATAAGCATCCAACTTTGCCCACTAAGCCCTAACAAGCACCACAGGGTTCCCTCCCCCCACCCAACCTAATTTCGAAGCTTTTCTACAGCAAATGGCTGTTTTTGTTTTAATAATAATAATAATAATAATAATAATAATAATAATAATAACAATAACAATAATAATAATAATAATTATTATTATTATTATTATAATAATAACAACAACTTTAGTAAACTCTCCTAAGGGTTTTTGCTGGCTTATTTACAATGTTTTAGAATGTATATCCTACGCCGTTAACAAGAAAGGGGTCTCATGCAGAAAACGAGGCGTCTGATGGACAATTATAGTGCTTCTTTTCAAATGTTCTTAATTTTGTTGTCTTTTATTGCAGTTGGTTCAGAAAGCCAAATTTCTGTGGATCAAGTGACACTGTATT